>VMDO01015578.1:0-50679 GCA_007922755.1 Pedetes capensis
TATTGTCAGTGCTTCTCTGCTGTTCATAGGGTTTTCAATGGCAGATTGATTTTTGGGAGGGGGTTGCCAGGTCCTTCTCCCAAGCCTGCAGCACCTGGTGTTCCCAGGCGGTCTCCCATCCAGGTACTAACCAGGTCCGACCCTGCTTAGCTTCCGGGATCTGACGGGATCGGATGCCACAGGGCTACCGCTGCAGGCAAAAGATAAAATAGTACAATATAAATATGTCAGAGCACAAAACAACTGAGGCCCTCAATAACTCTGCCCCGGCCACAGGTTTCAGCCTTGACCAGTTTGCCATCTCAAACATGCTTGCTTCAAGTTAGGTCATGATCAGGAGATCATGTAGATGGGTCCTGCTCAAAGTCCATGGCTCTGACTCCACGTGGGGAAATAACAGTGGCAGCACAGAGCAAGAGGATCTAGACTCCAACTGTCTGGGCTGGATTTTCCACATCTCAGTATAATTCCACCTGCAGGAACTTGGCAAGCCACTTTATCTGTTTAAATCTCAATTTCTTCTGCCAGGGTTATTGTGGGGTCTGAATGAAGTGATGCGTGTCATGTGTCTGGCATATTAATAACTGTTGGCTATCCTATCTTCTATTTTATACATCACCAGAAAAGATGGCAAAAATAGACCTTCTTAGCTTTTCTTCCCTCCTGCAGAATTTATGAATTCCTAGCTGTTACCATTCCTATAATAAATTTGGTAAGATTTAGCTTACTTAGGAACAGGGCCAAGAGGAGCCTACAGGAAAGGAGAAGAAATTGACTATTGAATGTATGCTACAGACCAGAGGGTTTATTTATATGAAGATATAAATATTGAGGAGCTTTTCAAGGAACATTTTCTGTAGGGACATGTAGTATAGCCAACTAGAAGTATAACCTTAAAATACTCAATCCAGAGCCTCACCTGGTGGCACACACCTATAATCCCAGCACTTGGGAGGCTAAGGCAGGAGGATTGCGAGTTTGAGTTCAGCCTGAGCTACATAGCAAGACCCTGCCTCAAAATAACGAACAACCAACCAAAAAAACCAAAAACCAAAAAACAAAACAAAAACACCTCAACCCAATACAATTAATCAGATATGAGCCCAACACTGAAGACCAGAAAGGAGTGTAAGACTGCAAGACAGTGGGGACAGGGACTGTGTCTGGTATGTTCATTATTATAGTGCAGTGCCCAGAAGAGCACTTTATAACAGATGCATTTTTATTGAATGCTATTGGCAGGGGTGAACTAGCCCGCCTCATGAGTGCAAAGGGAAAACTAAAGCCCGGACTTAAACTGGACGGAACTGCAGGTGGCAAAAGGCTCACAGCATGGAGGAAGCAGGAAGGAAGGCAGAGGAATTGAAGGCCAGCCAGCAGCAACTGGGAACAGCCAGGCTGTGCTGCTCCTTAGTTACCACAGGCTTTGTCCAGCCAGATGTCCTCAACATCTCCTTGGTTTTCTGCCTCAGGAATTTGACTACTCATCCTGAAGTTGTCTTGAATACTCTCCACATTCACAAATACTACTCAAAGGTCAGACATTTTAAAAATGCTCATCCTAGCATGAGATTTTTACATCGAGGGGGCTACAGCCTCAACCTAAATAGACTTAGGTTTAGCCCAGTGTTGTCACTTACTAGCTGAATGAGCTTAACTGATTTATTTAAATTCTCTAATCTTCAGTGTTCTCATCTGCCAAAAGATGGGATAATTTACTTATTCATTTTCCTTGGTGCTGTGGCACATACCTGTAATCCCAGCGACTCAGCAGGCTGAGGCAAGAGGATCATGAGTTCAAGGCCAGAAGCAGCTTGCAGCATTTAGCAAGACTGTCACAAAATTTTAAAATGGGCTAAGGGTGCAGCTCAGTTGTAGAGCACTTGCCTTGAATGTGTGAGGCCCTGGGTTTAACCTCCAGTACTGCTGAACCAATCAATCAATATTTATTTATTTGTTTGTTTGTTAGCAGTTCATTCTGATGTGCCCCAGTAGTCCCAGCTGCTCAGGAGGCTGAAGCAGGAGGATGGCTTGAGTACAGGTATTCAAGGCCAGCATGAGTAACATGGCAAGTCCCTGTATCAAAAAGCAGAACAAAGCTAGGTGTGGTGGCATGTGCCCCTATAATCCCAGCACTCAGAAGACTGAGGCAGGAGGATGATGAGTTTGAGGCCAGCCTGGTCTACACAGTAAGTACCAGCCCAGCCTTTGCTACATAGCAAGACCCTCTCTCAAAAAACAAACAAAAAGAAAGCTTTAGAGTGCCTCTTATATGGCAGGCTCAGATTTGGGTGTTAAGAATGCAGAAGTAATCCTAGTGAGTAAGGCCCTGTAGTCATGGAGCTTCATTCAAATGGAGATGGGGGTGAAATTAATCAACAAGACAATATCAAATGTTGGTCAACACTTGAAAGACAATAAAGCAAGTTGATGTGACAGAGTTTGACTGGTGGGAGCACCTTTGGATCACAAGAAAGCCACTCAGAATTTGACATTGGGGGCTGGGCGAGGTGGCTCATGCCTGTAATCCCAGTGGCTTGGGAGGCAGGGACAGGAGGGTCATAAACTCGAGACCAGAGGAAGTCTGCATAATTTATCGAGACCCTGTCTCAAAAAGTAAAAAAAAAAAAAAAAAAGGGCTGGGGCTGCAGCTCAGTGGTCCAGCACCTACAAAGCATGCAAGCACGAGGCCCTGGGTTCAACCCCTAGTACCGCAAAAAAAAAAAAAAAAAGAATTTGACATTGGGCTGAGACAAGAGACAAGGAAGACAAGTTCTTGAACCAGCCTGTGAAGATCAGGGTGTGGAGCCTTCCAATTAAAGCAGACTTGCGAAGGCCTTAAGGTAAAGCAGGGAATTAGGTTTGTCAGTGGAACAAAAAGAAGCTCTAGAATGTCATGAAGTGCGGAGGGATCTGGGAAGAGATGGGAGATGGGAGAGGTGGGCAGGGCTGAGGAAGTGGAGGAAGATGTGAGGGATTTGTGGAGAGTGGAGGATGTGTGACATAGTTGTTTTTGGAGAATGGAGAGAGCATACTGGGGAAGTGTAGTAGGGTTGCTTGGCAGCATTGAGAGTCCTTTTGAGATGTGTGGTCATGAATTTAAACTAGAACTGTTTGGCTTAGTGGATATCGCTCTGATGACTAGATAAAATGAACAGAGGTTTTTGATATATAATGGATGCTAAAAAATATTTATTACCTAGCTATCATAAGAGGCTTCCATGGAATAGGGAAAAAAAGACCAACTCGTTTATTTTTGCTACCCTTGGCAACTCAGAGGAGGGATAAATAATATACTATGTATTCTGATCTTTGATTTAAGACTAAAGTTTTCTTCTAAAATGAGTTTCTTGCATCTGCTTTTTTGCAGTATTTAGGGGTTGAACCCAGGGCCTTGCACATGCTTTGCAAGTGCTCTACTGTTATGGGGAGACACAGGGAGCATAGGTAGGCAGTTCTGGAGCATGGTCTGGAAACTGGCTGCAAAACCTCTGTCCTTGTATTCAGCATATAAAAGAATTTATACCTAATACAGAAATTATAGTAGCATATAGAATAGGTTTATTAAAGATAGTACATCTTTAAGGAATACTACAGGGAATACTGAGGCATCTGAAGAAGTTTAGGTAGATCTGCAAAGGAACCTGGAAAAACATGTTCCCTGGGTGAATCAGCATAAGGATGTCTCTATTCCCCAGGGGAAGGTAAAGAAGCCAGAGAACAGGAGAGTTAAGCAGATTTTTAGAAGGAAAGGTATGTTGGATAGACAGAGAAGATGTGCATGTGGTTGCTGAAGAGGGAAGAGAGCAAAGGAGCAGAGAGGAAGAGAGAGGTTGAGAGAGGAACTGGAAAGAGAGAGTGGGAGCGTGTTCCATTTCAAACTGCCAAACACCCAGTGCGATATCAGCCACAGGTGCCCGGGTCTCGGAACCTAGTGTGATTTGGACCTAAGGTCTTTGTTTTGTAAAGGGCATGGAATCCATTTGAAAATCCATTTGAAAAAATCTTTCCAATGTCCTCAGGGACCCACGTGGCTTCCTCATCATGGTGGAACTGCAGAAGCCATTTTCAATCCCCTTTTCCTCCATATTGCCTGCGAATGTCTAAGCTCACTACCTACTGTGAGAGCAGGCCTAAGGTCACTTTAAAAGCACTGGTTCCTTGAAAACCAGCCCTCAACAAAAGCTGATAAGGGCAGCTGTGTCACAAAAAAGGCGGTGTCACAAGATAACCTTGTAAAAGGTCAAATTCGGGATTTTCTGTAAAGGGCTGAGCTCTGGAAAATGGAAACTTACATTGTACTCCCCCACCCCTTAAACTGCCCTATAAAACCCGAACTGACCAGACCTGAGCTGCTGTTCCCTCTAAGTCCACTTCTGGTACTAAGGGCAGCCCGCTGATTGGTCTATTAAAACTTTCTTCTGCTCCCAATCCGTTTGTTTGTGTCTTGGAGTATTTTTTCTGGGGTTGAGCCGCTGGGTACCACTGGGCTACACTTCCAGACCATTTTTTATTTTTTTATTTGGAGACAGGGCCTTGCTAAGTCATGCTGCCGCATCTGGCCTCAAACTTGTGATCCTCCTGCCTCAGCTTCCCGAGTTGCAGGAATTAAAGGTGTGTTCTGCTGCACCCCACTCTACATCTGGATATTTTTAACCTGAGTGTTTTTGCATACCTAATGCAAAAGGCTATGATGTTTGCTTTTGTAGTCTTAATAAACTGGAAGTAAATTTACTTGTTCAGTTCCTGGTAGGACCACTTCCTTGTATGCCAAATACAGGAACACAGCTCATCTTAGTGTATATACAAAATTTGCTTCCTTTTACCCTTTTATTGTTGTCTTTCTTTTTTGTTTTTTTCTCTCTTTCTTTCTTCCTTCGTTTCTTTCTTCCTTCCTTCCTTCATTCCTCCCTTTCTTTCTGTTGTTTTCTTTTGTTTGTTTTGTTTGTTTTTTTTTGAGGCAGAGTCTCACTAAGTAGCTAAACCTGCACTGGAACTCCGTAGCCCAGGCTGGCCTTAAACTAGCCATCCTCATGCTTCAGCCTCCTGACTGTAGGCATATGCTGCCCCACCTGGCTCTCTCTCTCAATACCCACACTTAAATCTATATTAAAACCTTTCCTTAATAACTTCAACTTTGCTTCATACTGACTCATCCTAAAATTCTTTACTGTGATGTAAGTCAAGATCCCAACATGACCAGAGTAAAGGCCTCTCAAAAGAGTTCCTCAAGCTGCGCAGCTGGCCATGTTTAACTGCATCTCCCACTACTGCTGACAGGATTACAGACATGTACAACCTTAAAAAAAAATTTTTTTTCCGTACTGGTGTTGAACCCAGGGCCTCGCACTTGCATGCTCTGCAAGTGCTGGACCACTGAACTGCACCCCTAGCGCCCCCCCCTTTTTTTTTTTTTTACTTTTTTTGAGACAGGGTCTCACTAAATTACGCAGACTGCCTCGGGTCTTGAATTTGAGATCCTCCTGCCTCCGCCTCCCAAACCACTGGGATTATAGGCGTGCACCACCACCCACACCTGGCTTCTTCCAAAATATTTTGAAATGTTAATTCACACTATGTTGTACCTGGGAACGACTCTGCAGCCTAGGATATCACATCTATTGCAACTTTAAATATACTCTTCCTTATAATGCAGTAATGGAGAAAACCACACCTGAGATTTCCTGTAATTTCATCTCACGGGTGAGCTCTTTTTAGAGGAATCCTTCCCTAAAGTTTCAAAGTCCTGATATCAGAAAAGCACTTAATATGGAGCAGAAAAGCAGAATGAGGTAGATTTGAACAGAACAAGACTTGGAGAGAGTCTGAGGATAAGACATATCACCAGGGCCCTCAGAGACAGGGGCTAGGAGACAAGTAGGTGCTCAGAAGTGAGAATGATAACTGATTGGCAGGAGGCTGGTGAGGAGTCCAGCAAGGAATAATCAAGTACACCAAGTAGGGGCCAGAAGAGCAATGGCTCAGAATTTGGGAGCAAGCAGTATGGGCGATTGTAGACCTGGGGTCTGACAATAGGCCATAGGCTACGAGAATTCAGCTCTTACAGTTAGAGGTGGAAAAGAATAAGGTCGGTCACGATCTCAGAGGCTTTAACAACTCTGCCTTTCTGTCCTGCAAATTTTTCCCCTCAATGGGGAATAGCCACTCCGAAGTTCTTTGTTCCCCACAGCAATCTCTTCCTCTCCACTCCCTACTCCACATCATGTTTATAAGCTGCAGAAAAAGAGATTCTGAGGTTGTAGCAAATGTTGCTGGTTTCTCATCACATCCCCCTCTGCACTCAGGTTCCTTTGTATGCTGACCGCTCCTTCCTCCAAATGTCTGGGACTCTGCCTGAGAGTTTTCCCTCATCACTGGAGAATGCTTGACTCTGCCAGGTAGACCAGAAAAACCAAGGTGTTAATGTCCCTAGGAGCAACCATAAAACAATGAATAACAAGGTCTGGTGTATAAATACATATTTTAGTTACCTATTGCTAGTAACCACCCCTAAAACCTAATGGTCATGACAGCAACAATTGTTATTTCTCATAAATCTGTGGGTGGTGCTGAACAGTTCCTCCTCTGGTTTCGCCTAGGCTCACTTATGTATCTGCATTCCACTGCAGGCTAGGTTGGGCTGGAAGGCAAAGCTGTATTGCTCACATGTCCTTTATGGCTATTCCTTGGGATGTTTTGGTGTTCTTCCACATGGCCTTTTATCCTTTACTAGGCCAGCGCAGCTTCCTCAAGTGGAGATTGCAGCATTTCAAAGAGAAAAGACAGGAGCTATGAAGTGTCTCAGGGACTAGGCTCTGAAGCCAATACAATATCTCTTCTTCATTGTTATTGGTTAGAGCAAGTCATGTGATCATCCCAGAGATTACTTTCAGTGACTCAGATATATTATTTTTTTGGCTGGCTGTTACCTTAAAGAGTAAGTTACAGAATGGACTTACTATGGGATACAAGCCTATCAGAGTTAAAGAGATGTATTATGCCATGTATATCTTTCCTTGGTATGCGACTTCTCACTTTGATTTCTTTTTTCCTACCAGCACCTATAACCCTCAGCCTGATGGTTTTCTTGAGCTATAAGTGTATTTTTAGCTTGGACTTAAGACAGACTTGAATCACTAGGGTTGTCAATGTACTCAGAAGGAGCTCTCAAGCAGTAACTGAAAGCAGTTGGTATGTAATAGGTACCTTAGACTCTTTGCTTCTGTGGAGAAATATGTTCTTTGTTTTTGAAACAGGGTCTCACTATGTACACCAGGCTGGCCTCCAACATGTGATCCTCCTACATCCACCTTCTAAGTGCTGGGATAACATTTGTATGTGACCATGCCTAGCTGACTTCCTCTTTTCTTTGTTTCCCTTCCTGACTCCTCTTCTAGTGTTTCCTGGGCTTGACTCCCAATACATTACCTGCACTTGTACTCTTGTTTTAGAGTCTGTTTTGGGGAACCCCAACCTAAGATAGCAATCAAATAAGGTTAAGAAATATAGCATGTTTCAGAATCTTGGGGTAGGGAGACCTAAGGTTGAAAACTCTATGTAGTGAGAATGGATTAACTACAACAAAGCATAATAACATAGTTAAATCTCACAAACATATTTAGTGAAAGAAGACAGACACAGAGAACCCATACTATACAATTCCATTTATATAAAGTAAAAGAAACAGTCAAAACAAATCTGGGCTATCAGAAGTCAGGATAATGGTTATTTTGGGAGGTAATAACTGGCAGTGATATGAGGGCATTCTCAGGTGCTGGAATTGTTTGTTTCCTTATTTAAAAGCTGATTTACACTGATGTTTCTGAAAATTCATCAAACAATATGTTTGAGAATTGTTCAACTTTCTCTACGTGTGCTATATATTCTTAAGAGTTTCAAAAAACCCTATTCTATTTCTTTAGCATAGTGATGTAAATTATTAAAAATGGCTCTCAATAATGTGAGCAACAAAATAAATAACCAAAAATATAAAATAAATCCCCATGAGCCCATACTGATATAATACATTATTGGAAAAGAAGTAAATGGAGAAGAAGAGACAAAATTTTCCGTGCAGAAGAGTTCTAAATAATTTGCATAGATGATACATCACCGTCCATGATGTGGATCATAACTACCACTACTTAAATGTGGGCTGCTCACAGTGCCTTCCTTCCAGAGAGCACAACATGGAAAGGGAGAGAAAAATGTTTAACTTTTTGATGGAGAAACCTGATGAACACTACTGAGCCAGGTGATCAAGGTTAAACAGCAACAGTCATATTGATAATATGTATATGATGTGATGAAAATGGCAGTTTGCCATTTCGGTCTTCCTCCCCAGAACTCATAATGTAATCATGAAGAAAACATCAGACAAAGCTCAGTAGAGAAAATATTTAACAAAATACCTGAACAGTATATCAAGGTCATCAAAAATGAGGAAAGTCTGAGATTATTGATAAAAGGATTCTAAGACGGGCGTGGTGGCGCACACCTATAATCCCAGTGGCTCAGGAGGCGGAGGCGGGAGGATCACAAGTTCGAGACCAGAGGCAGTCTGCAGTAATTTAGCGAGACCCTGTCTCAAAAAGTTAAAAAGTAAAAAAAATGGGCTGAGGTGCAGCTCAGTGGTCCAGCACTTGCAGAGCATGCCCACGTGAGGCCCTGTGTTCAACCCCCGGTACCGCAAAAAAAAAAAAAAAAAAAGGAATCTAAGAAGACATGCTGACTAAATGTAAAGTAGTATTCTGAATAGAATACTGGAGTGGAAAAAGGACATTAGGTGAAATCTGAGGAAATTTGAGTAAAACATGAACTTTAGCTAATAAGGCATTCATTGTAATAAATATACCATACTAACCTAAAATGTTAATATTGGGGAACTGAGTGGGAGGTACGTAGAACCCTCTGAACTATCTTCACAATAGTTCTGTATATCTAAAACTGTTCTAAAGGTTAATTTAATTTTTTTTAAAAGAAAGAAAAATGGCTCCCAATGAGTCATGCCTCCCTCTGTCCACACTTGTTTATAGAATGTCTTGCCACTCCCATTAAAAAAAAAAAGTATCTTTCTTCTCTCTTTGAATCTAGGCTGACATTGTATGTTGGTTTAACAAATAGAATATAGTGGAATTGATGTTTTCAGACTGTGAGCCCAGGTCTTAATAGGTCACTTTCATTCTTGGAAACCTATATAAGAAGTCCAAGAGGCCTAGGTCAGGGCAAGCAATGTGATAGTACCAAGAGGTGAGTCTTTTAAGAGGTGATTTATTTAGGGCAGAGCCCTCATGACTAGATTAGAGAGACCTTTTAAAAGGATTGGAAAGAACTATCTAGGCCGTTTTACCCTCCTGCCTTATGTCTTATGAGGACACAGCAATGTGCCATCTTAGAAGCACAGAGAACAGCCCTCACCAGACAAATGACCAGCCCCTTTATCTTGGACTTCCTTGCCTACATAACTGTAAGAACAAATTTCTGTTCTTTACAAATTACCCAATCTAAGGTATTTTGTTATAGTTGCACAAATGGATTAAGACAGAAATTGGTACCAGCAGTAGTGCTGTTGGTGTAAAAAAGACCTAAACATGTACAAACACCTTTGGAATTGGTAATGAATAGAAGCTAGACCATAAAGGGGTATTTTGGTGAGGGCTCAGAAGAGAAGGAGAGATATAGGCAAAGCCTGAATCCTTTTTTTTTCCCCCCGCCATACTAAGGGGTTGAACTTAGGGCCTCAAGCATGCTAGGCAAGCATTCTACCACTGAGCTGCACCCCAAGCTCGTTTTTTCTTTCTTTCCTTCCTTCCTTCCTTCCTTCCTCCCTCCCTCCCTTCCTCCCTCTCTCTCCTTCTCCCTCTCCCTCCCCCCCCTCTCTTTTCTTTCTTTCTTTCTTTCTTTCTCTCTCTCTCTCTCTCTTTCTTTCTTTCTTTCTTTCTCCCTTCATTCCTTTCTCCCTCTCCCTCTCTCTCTCTCTCTCTCTCTCTCTCTCTCTCTCTCTTTCTTTCTTTCTTAATTTTTTGTAGTACTGAGGGTGCTAAACCCAAGGCCTCATGCATACTTTGCAAGTGCTCTACCACTGAGCCATGCCCCCAGCCCTTTTTAAATTTTTTATCTTGAGACAGGGTCTTGCTAAGTTATGCAGGCTACCTCTGGCCTCAAACTCACAATCCTCCTGTCTTCACCTCCCAAGTTACTGGGATTATAGGCATGCATCATGGTGCCTGGCTTTGCCTGAATTTTCTAAATATTTTAAATTTTATTATTTCTTTATTTTTTGTATGGTTTTTTTTTGACACAGGGTCTCACTGTGTAGCCCAGGCTCACCTGGAACTCACTGTGTAGACCAGATTGGCCTCAAATTTGGATTGATCTTTCTACTACACCCTCCTGAATGCAGGGATTACAGTCACTCAGCAACACACCTGGCTGCCTGAATCTTTTTAAAGATTACCTAAGTGGTCATAGTCTGAATGTTGGTAGAAATATGGATAGCAAAGACAATTCTAATGGAGTCTTCGACAAAATAAGGAACTGAGTATTGGTTACTAAAGGAACAGCAACATGGCTAAATTGTGTCCATGTCCTAATGCTTTATGGAATGAAGATCTTATAAATAATGAACTAAACTATTTGGTGGAAGAAATATCTAGGCAAAATGTTGAGGGCACTGCATGGTTTCTCTTGACTGTTTATAGTAAAGTGTGAAAGACAGAAGCAAATTGAAGTCAGAATTTATAATTAGAGGGGAAGCAGAACTTAAAGTTTTGGGAAATTCTCAGCCTACCCAAGTTGTAAAACCACGTTTTGGAAAGAACACACAGCAACCATTTGATAGAGATTAGTTTAGGTAGAAGAAAGACAGATTCTCTTCACCAAGACTTTATGAGAAATGAGCTTTTGGCAATTATTGGTGCTGTATCTGCCATCACAGGCCCAGAGTGCCAAGGACTAGGAGAGAGAACTAAGTTAAAAGAGGGGCCTCAGTGACCTGCGACATCTCAGTGTTCATTGTCCTGTGCCAACTCAAGTCTTTGTCCCAGGAGAGTTCTGGTGCAGTGCTCCTTGGCCACCACAGCTGTCACTCAAATGGGTCCAAGTGGAGCTCAGGCCACTGCTCCAAAGGGCACAAACAGAACACCTTGGGAATATATGCATGATGCCAACTGTATAGGTGTGCAGAGTGCAAGAGCTGTGGAGGCATGACTACCTCCACCTAGCTGTCAAAGGACAACTCAGAGAGGTTTGGGTCCCAGGCAGAGAATTGCCACAAGGGCAGAGCCACCATACAGAGCCCACACTAGGACAATGCCCAGCAAAACTATGGGGTCAGGGCCACTGCAGAGCTCTCACTAGCACAATATATAGTGGAGCCAGGGGGACTGAGCCACTATTGAGGCCCCAGAACTCTAGAGCAACCAGTCTGTAGAACCAACTTGGGAGAGCTACAGGCCTGCAACCCCCAACCCTGGGAGCTGCTGCATGGGCTGCACCCAGCAAAGTCATGGTGGTGGTGCTACTTGGAATCTTGGGGGCCCAACCATTGCTTCAGTGTGTCTGGAAGGTGGGCCATGCATTCAAAGATTATTCTCAGATCTCAAAATTTAATGTTGTTTGCCTTGTTAGGTTCTACACTTACTTGGAACATGTTATCCCTTTCCTCTTTCTCTAATTTTGAATAGGAATATCCTATGTTTGGTCTGCTATTGTTTTCTGGAAGTGTGTAACTCGTTTGATTTGACAAGCTCACCACTGAAAAGCATTTTGCCTCAGAATGAATGCTATCTTGAGTCTCACTCATGACTGATTTACTTGATATTTAGATAAGTCTTTGGACTTAAACTTTAAAGTTGATGCTGAAATGAGTTAAGACTTTGGAGCCTATTAGGGTGGAACAAATGTAATTTGAAAAGAGAAGGACATGAATTTTGGAATGCTATGGTATAAATGTATGTATCCATCCAAATTCATGGGTTGGAACTTAAACTCCAATGACACAGTATTAAAAGGGGGGGCCTTTGGGAGATGATTAAATCATGAAGACAGAGCCCTCATCATTGGATTACCAACTTCATCAAGAGGCTAGAGAGAACTCCAGACCTTTTTGATTTTCTGCCTTCTGCCATGTAAGAACACAGCAACAATGCACCTTCTTGAAAGCATGGAGAGCGGACTTTATTAGGCACCAAAATTGCTGGTGCCTTTATCTTGAACTTCCCTGCCTCCAAAATTGTTAGGAACAAATTTCTATTTAAGCCAGGTGTAATGGCTCATACCTGTAATCCCAGCACTCAGGAGGCTGAGGCAGGAGGATCAATCCAACTTCAAGACTAGTCTATTCTACCTAGTGACTCCAGCCAGGGCTACACAATGAGATCCTACTTCAAAAAAACTTCGAAAAACCCAAAATTAGTAGTAGTAGTAGTAGTAATAAATTTCTGTATATAAATTGCCCAAGATGTTTTGTTGTTGGTGGTGGTTGTAGTGGTGTTTTGCTTTGTTTTGTTTGAGACAGGACCTCACTATGTAACTCAGGCTGGACTAGAATTTGCTATGTAGCGCAGAGTGGCCTTGAATGAGGTCAGCCTGGCAATTCTTCTGCATCAGCCTCTCAAATCCTGGGATTACAAGCATGCACCACTATGCCAGATCGACAGCATTTTTTTTGTTGTTGTTACTGTTGTTGTTTTGCCTTTTGTTTGTTTGGGTTTTTGTTTGTTTGTTTCTGTTGTTGTTTGGTTGGTTGATTGGTTTGGTCTTTGACATTTTTAGACAGGATCTCACTATGTAACTCAGGCTGGCCTCCAACTAACAATCCTCTAATTCCCAAGTGCTGGTCTTACAGGTGTACATCACCACCAGTTTTACTATTTTTAATAGCAGGGGGAATGGACTTAGACAAGAACAAGGCAGACTCTGAGGAGCCTGACCTTTCTTTTTCTTTTTTTCTTGCTGTACTAGGGGTTGAACCCACGGCCTCCCGCTTGCATGCTCTGCAAGTGCTGGACCACTGAGTGGCACCCCCAGCCCATTTTTTTACTTTTTGAGACAGGGTCTTTCTAAGTTACTTACGCAGACTGCCTCTGATCTTGAACTTGCGATCCTCCTGCCTCTGCCTCCTGAGCCGCTGGGATTACAGACATGCGCCACCTCACCCTGTGAGCCTGACCGTTCTACCTTCAGTGAGCCTAGGAGCTGGAACCCCACCAAGCTCTCATCAAACATGTTTCATGTCTCAGGCTGGCCTTCAAGCTTCCTGAGAAATAAACCTGCATAAACTTTGGGGGCCAAAAGTACACACACACCCCATCCCCCCCAACCATATGAATGGCTACCCTTGTGGTCTCTGCTTCATACAGTGGGTAACACAGTACTCAGTGGGATCAGGGCTCAGCTTAGTAAAAGCACCAGCATGGCTCATTTGGCTTTTCCTTATAGCTTGTGCCTTTGAGTGGTGTGGTGATCACATCTAAAGACACATCAAAGAACACAAGAAAAGAAATATGTGTCAAACGCTTATTATAATGGTAGCTACAGTGGTAGGGAGATTTTCTTCTCTCTCACCTTTTCTTTTGTAACAAGTTCCAAACATATGCAGTAGTATAATGACCTCCTGTGTATCTATCACCTCAGTTTAGCAAGTACTTAGGGTCAACTTGGTTTGATCTTTATCCCTACCCTCTTCTAACCCCCATCTTTTTGATGATGATGATATTTTTGTTATTGTTATTATTATTATTATTATTACTATTGAGACAGGGTGTCAGTATGTAGCTCAGGCTGATCTGGAAATTGCTATGTAGCCCATGATGGTTTTAAACTTGAGATCCTCCTGTCTCGGCCTCCTAGGTGCTGGGAACCCCCTACCCATATTATATTGATGAAAATTCTAGGAATCATTTTATCCAGAAACAATATTTCCACATGGGTCTCCAAAAGATCAGGGCTCTTCTTACAATATAAACACAATATCATGCCTTTTAAACAACATATCTTTAAAAATGAATAATTCTTTAATATTATCACATAGATAGTCTATATTCAAATTTCCCTGTTTCATATATACATTACCCTGTTCATTTATCTTAACCATTTTGAATCCTTTCGTCCTTTTTTTCATCCTTGGGTTCTTACAGTTGTTGTCTCCTCTCCTTATTGTCCTTCCTAACTTGCCCACCTATCAATACATGGCCTTCCAGATCTGTTCAACTGTCACCTCCTCTAGGGATCCTTCTCTGGCAAAAATAATCATTTCTATAACACTAGCCCTCTGCTCTGGGTACTTGGAGACTTCTGCCACTGCACTGGATTGTGAGTTCCTGGAAGACATGGTCTTTATAACCTCAGTACCTTGCATAGTGCCTTGCTCACGGTATCTGCTTTAAGCATATATATTATTTCTGTTTTGTTTTGTTTTGTTAGCGGTACTGGGCAGTTGAACTCAGGACTTTGCACCTACCTTGCAAGTGCTCTAGCATTGAGCTGCATCCTGAGCCTATTTTTTACTTTTTATTTTTGAAGCAGGGTCTCTCTAAGTTATACAGGCTGCCTCTGGCCTCAAACTCAAGATCCTCCTGTTTCTGTCTCCCAAGTCGCTGGGATTCTGGGCATTCACCACTGCACCTGGCTTTTTGGTTTGTTTTTTGAGACAGGGTCTCACTGTGTAGCCCAGGCTACCTCAAATTTATGATCAACTTGCCTCATTCTCCCAAGGGCTGTGACTGTAAGTGTGCCATACACATTAAAGTGGTACCTCAGCACTCAAGCTGCTCTGTGCTCAAACATTTCAGTCTTCTACCAATATATTTGAGAGAATTCTCCTTCAGTGCTCCACTACCCTGCTAAACCAGTATGAGATGCCACTGTGCTGAACCTATACGAGACACCTTGCTTACCTGGGACACTTCTAGGTGAAACAAACAGGAAAGTGTCACAAGCAGTAAAGACCTGTCCTCATACTGTGATAGCAGACCTAGGTCACTTTAAAATCACTGGTTCCTTAAAAACTAGCCCTCAACAAAAGCTGATAAGGGCAACTATGTCACAAGATGGCTGTGCCTGCCCAAGAGCTGGATCAAGAAAAAGGTGGTGTCACAAGATAACCTTGTAAAAAAACGGGAATTCCTATAATGGGCTGAACTTTGGAAAAATGGAAACTTACTTTGTACCCCCACCCGTTTACTATATAAAAAAAAAGATCCTGCTTTTGTAATTCTGCTTCTCTGCCCCTACCCTATAAAGCCCCTAACCAATATGAGTTGGATGCTGCTTTCTGAAAGTCCACTCCCCGGACTGAAAGTAGCCGGCCAGTCTAAATAAACTTTTCTGCTCCAGATCCATTTGTTTGTGTCTTGGAGTATTTTTCTGGGGTCAAGCCGCTGGGTACAACAGTACAACAGTTAGGGACTGGCCATAGAGCAGGAAATGAGCGGTGGGCAAGTGGGCTAATTTCATGTGAAGTCAGCATTGAAAATGATGAGAAATAGAATGAAGCATAGTCATAAAGCAATGAGTATAACAAAGACTTGGAGGCTGGTTTGCGAAAATCACTGACTCTTGGTGGGAACTAGAAGCCGGATAAAAAAACTTGGCATCTCTGTCTTCATTTTACATCCATTGCCTTTGCTCAGAGCCATTCTTCCTTCCTCTCTCTCTCCTTTCTCTCTCTCTCTCCTTTCTCTCTCTCTCTCTCTCTCTCTCTCTCCCCTTTCTTTTTCCCAGTACTGGAGGCTGAATCCAAGGCCTCACACATGCTAGCCAAAGGCTCTGCCATTGATCTATACCCCCATCCCCTTTTATATTTTCAACTTTGTGACATGGTCTCGCTAAATTGCACAGGTTGCCTCTAGCCTTGAACTCTAGATCCTGCTGCCTCAGCTTCCCCAGTTGCTAGGATTACAGATGTGCTGGGCTGGAGCCATTCTCTTCTGCAGTCACCTTGGATTCCAGGAACAACAGATCTGATGGCAAAACATCTTGTCATAAGTATGAATCTACCCCCACTCCAGGCAGCAATGGCCTTCCTCCCTTCCTTCTTTCCTTCCCTCTTTCCCTCCATTATTTTTTGCTTGTCTGTTTATTTTTGAGATGGAGTCTCACTAAGGAGCCCAGGCTGGCCTAGAACTCAGGATCCTCCTGCCTCAGCCTCCCCGTCCTGGGGTTACAGGCAGGTATCACCATGCCTGGCAGCCATGGCTTTCTTACTGTGATAAGGCACCTCCTTGAGATGCCCAGGCTGACCAGGAGCCCGGAGTTAGCCCGAGTGACCCCCTTGTCTTGGGGTTCTGTCTTGCAGGCGCTGCTCCACAAATTCCTTTGGAGATTGCTGGATCGGAGTGCTCTGGGCCAGAACAGGGGACTGTGGATATGGGCAGTGACTCCCGGGATCTCCCAGGACTCAAGATGGTACAGGTGGCATACTTTGGCAACTCGGGGCCCCACCTTGTCTGGAAGCCCCACCTTGTTTGACTTTCAATAGCAGACCCCTCTGATTTTTGGTGGCTCAGGGCCTCACTGTCTGCCTTTCACTTTCTCCCCGCCCTCCTTCCCTGCTTGTGGCCCACAATGTGGGCCTTCACCCTGCAGCGATTCGAGGTCCCAACACAGAAGAGCTGCGCCAGTGAGGTATGGTACCCTCAAGCTCAAACTTTAATAAAGGCTCTTTGTTATTACATGCGACTTCGGACTCCCTGGTGGTCTTTGGGGAACTCAAACTTTGGGCACAACATCCTGACCAATCCTGAGATAATAATCAACCAGTTTAACCAATACTAATTAACTGTGCATGCTTCTTGTCCCCTCTTCTGCCCCTTCTCTATATAATCTAAGGGCTCATGCCAGTGCTCCCAAGACAGGGCTAAGGGTAAGGACACCTTGTCTTCCCAGTATAGTATACTGTTGAAAGTTCTTTTTCTGTTTTTCATTGTTGTATTAGTTTTTCCCTTCGGTTTTTGGGCAAGTGGTAGACCTGATTTGTGGGACCCCAAGTCAGGTTTCTAGCCTAGGACTCCAACAACGCCAGGACTTGCTACTGATAGCAATACTTAGCAAGAACAATGCCTTGCATATTGTATTTAGCACTCATTGAATGAATGATGTTCCTTTCCTTTCTGAAATGTCATGATTATAATCCATCACTTCACTGATGAAATGAAGACTATTGTAAAATACTCCCCAAACTGAATTCTATTTTCTACTTGGTAACAAAGGTTTTGTATAGGTGCATGTGGGTGGGTGTGGGTGCATTAGTTGAATTTTTTTTGTATATATATCCCCCTCCACTCTCTAGTTAAATTTTTAAATATTGCATTCCTGCCCCTCCCATCTTTTCAGATGGAATGCAGATTTTCAGCAGCTCCCTCAGAATTATTTTCTCTTTGTAAAGGAAATCAAGTGGGGGCGGCCCCAAAGCTCTGCAGTTCTCTCTCAGGAGATATCAGGATTGGTTGGTCTCCAGGGGCTCTGGTTGCTGGGAGAGGTGAATCATGAATGTGCAGAGTGCTGAGCAACTCCTTCCTAGTGCACTGAGGGCTGTAGTCAATTTATTCCTCTCAGTCTTTTGCACTGACTTGTTTTTATTGTTGCTTCATTTCTACTGGAACAAAATGCAATCAACATATAGATTTAATTTGACAAGGAGAAAGGGCCACAAACAAGTGTAAATTGTCAAAACTGAGGCAGACAACAGTCCCAATGTCTGCAATAACAAAGACAAGTTGAGCAGCCTGCTTTTGCACATCAAAGGGAGCTGCCATACTGCTCAACTGAGGATGCTGTGAGGTGTGGAAGAAGAGACCTGAAACACAAACCATTCCTCCCAAGGCTGGCACAATGTTCAGAGTTCCCTAGGGGAGAGTGAGGGAAACATTAAGTTTCAAAATGCTTAAATAACAATGAAAGCGGAAGACCTGCTTTTTCTTTGCCGAGATGACACTGAAATTCTTAAGCCAGCCAAGAGGATTAAAGGTGAGTCCACCTTGCATTGATTGCCTGTGCTCCCTGGAGGTATGAAGGGTGGTCCTTGAGTACCAATTGCCTCTTTGTGAGTATCTTCTCAGTCTCAGGCTGCTTCAATTCTCTCTGTGCATTGGCCTTTTATCAATGCTGTGTTTTCCCTGGGACATCCCTGAATAGCTTCTCACTTACATCTTTCTTTATCTCATGCCTACAAACCCATTTCTCTCTTCCTCTCATACTTATACCTATATCTGCTTCTTAACTAGCTAAATACAAAATTAGCCAAATTGCACAACTCAAGGTTTTTGTTTTTGTTTTTTTTTTTAATAGGAGTTTGTTAGTTTTATGTTCTTCACTTAAAATGTAGATCAATTAGGACCTGGAGGTGTAGCTGAATGGTGGTGTATGAATTTAGCATAAGCAAGGTCCTGGGTTCAATCTCCCCAAATTAATTAATTAATTAATTAATTAATTAATTAAAAATGTGGATAAATAAAATACAGTGTTGTTAGTTCTCAAAAACAAAAACTATTCTAACTTTTTAAGTCATTGATTATCTGCCCAGGGGCAACTGGCTCTCAAAACAGAGATAGAAAGGTGGGGTGGGAGAGAAAAGGAAAGTAGGAGGAAAGACAGGCAAGCTCCATGCACTTGAATTTCCTCCTCTGAGGGCAGCCTAGTGGTGTCTACAGGCTTTCTGCCTGTTTCTGAATAAAGATATTCTTTAATTAGCTACATTTCAAGGTTGGTACAGTTTGAAAGGGGCTGGGATTTAGCTCAGTTGGTAGAGCGCTGCGCTGCAGTCTCTGAGGACCCGAGTTCAATTCCCAGCACCGCAAAAATGGAAGAAGGGCCTGGCAATCCACTCCCAAGGCAATCCCGAAACAGTCAGCCATTGAAACCCTATGAGGGTCGCTATGAGTCGGATACTGACTTGATGGCATCTAACAACAACAGTTTGAAAAAGGGAGGTCACACAGACTGTGCACCAAAACCTAACTTCTGCGTGACTATGGGAAATGGAGACCAGGCAAGTGGGGGTGCATGCTAGTGTGAGGAAGAACAAGTTGAGGTTCGAAGACATCTTTGTTTTGTTTTGTTTTGGTTTGGTTTTCGAGGTACTCGGAGGGCCTTGCAGGGCCTCGCAGATACTTTGCAAGTGCTCTATCACTGGCCTGCATTCCCAGCCCATATTTTACTTTTTTATTTTGAGTCAGGGTTTTGCCAAGCTATGCAAGCTGCTTCTGGCCTCAAACTTGGGATCCTCCTGCTTCTGCTTCCTCCTCCCAAGTCACTGGGATTATAGGCACACACCACTGCACCTGGTTTGAAGGCATCTTTGAAAGAGAAAGGATGAGGCCAGCCAAGCAGAACATGCATTCCACACGGCAGCTGTGAACCCAGTGAGCGTGCAATTCACTGTAGAGCCCATGCTGAGCATGCACAAAGCCCTGGGTTCAACCCCCAAGTACCACCAAAATAAATAAATAAAAATTAAATAAAGAGATTTCTCAGTCAGGTGCCATGGCACACACCTGTAACCCCAGTAACTCAGGAGACTGAGGCAGGATGATGACGAGTTTAAGGCTAGAGGCAGCCTACGCAATGTAGTGAGACTCTGTCTCAAAATTTAAAAATTGGGTCTGAGGGTGCAGCTTAGTGGTAAAGCACTTACCTGGCATGTGCAAGGCTCTGGGTTCAACCCCCAGTACTGAAGAAAAAAGAGAAAGAAAGAAAGAAAAGAAAGGAAAGAAAGAAAGAGAGAGAGGAAAGAAAGAAAAAAGAAGGAAGGAAGGAAGGAGAGAAAGGAAGGAAGGAAGAAAGAAAGGAAGAAGAAGGAGATTGAGAGCCAGGAGCAGTGGTGCACCCCTGTAATCCTAGCAGCTCGGGAGGCAGAGGCAGGAGGAGTACAAGTTTGAGACCAGAGGCAGTCTGTGTAATTTAGTGAGACCTTGTCTCAAAAAATTAAAAAAATGGGTTGGGGGTGCAGCTCAGTGGTCCAGCACTTGTAAAGAATGCAAGCACGAGGGCCTGGGTTCAAACTCCCCCCCGCCCCGTGCCTGGGGGTGGGGGGGGAAGAGAGAGAAAGGTTGATTTGATTTCTCTAGTCAGATGGACAAGTAGCACATGCTTGTAATCCCAGCATTTGGAAGCCTGAGGCAGGAGGATCAAGAGTTCTAGTCCAGCCTAGGCTACATATTAAGACTTTGTCTCAAAAATAAACAAACAAATAAATAAAATGCAGATTTCTGGCACATCCCCCTAACACTGGCTTAAAACCACAGAGGCCTGTTGGGACTAATAGAAGTCCAGAAGACCAGGCTGATGCAGCAGTGCAAATCCTGTTAGGGAGCTGAGTCTCCCTGCTGTTCTACATCATCAACCTTTAGGTGGTGTGCTTGTTGCCTCAGAAGTGCAATGTGGCTGCTTGCTTTCCCAACAAGCCGAGAATGTCCATCCATTAGTTTGCATTTGCTTTTTCCTCTCCTTGAATCTTCTTTCTCTGATCTGTTCATGGTCCACTTCCTTCTTCAGGAATTTGCTCAACGTTGCTTTTTCAGTGAGAGCTTTAAAATTGTGCGCGCGCACGCGCGCGCGCACACACACACACACACACACACACACACTCCACATATGTGAGAATCCTTACCTCCCTTGTCTGCTTTACTTTTCCCGACTATACTTATCACAATCTGATCTGAAATATATTTTTCTTGTTTAATGTCTTTCTGTCCATGAGCACAATGAGGACAGCGACTTCTGTCTATTCTACTCTCTCCTGTGTTACTTAGAATTGTACCTGGAACATAGGATAGCAAGTGCTCAATAAATAAACATATATTGAATGAATGGATGCATTTATTTGAGATGTATTTGAATTGTAGGTGAGAACAAAGTGGTTGGGGAGAAATAAGTGACGCATCATATGGTAGTGAAAGCTGGACATTGAATAAGGGAGACACGAGAAGAATTGATGCTTTTGAATTGTAGTACTGGAGACAAATATTGAATACACCATGGATTGCAAAAAGAACCAACAGATCTAGAAGTGCAACCAGAGTGCTCCATGGAAGCAGGGATGGCTAGACTGCATTTTACGTATTTTGGACATGTAGTCAGGAGGGATCAATTCCTGGAGGACATCATGTTTGCAAGAGTGGCAGGTCAACAAAAAAAAAAAGGAAGAGGCTCAACTAGATGGATGAGTGTCTGCAACAATGGGTTTAAACATTAGCTGGGCACAGCGGCGCACACCTGTAATCCCAGCAACTTGGGAGGCACAGGCAGGAGGATCGCAAGTTCGAGAACAGAGGCAGTCAGTGTAATTTAGTTAGACCCTGTCTCAAAAAATTTAAAAAATGGGCTAGGGGTGCAGCTCAGTGGTACAGCACTTGCAAAGCGTGCAAGCACAAGGCCCTGGGTTCAACCCTCAGTACCACAAAAAAAAAAAAAAGAAAAGAAAAAAACATAAATAAGATCATGTGCCTGGCACAGAATCAGGGAGTGTTTCATTTTGTTGTACATAGGGTTGCTATGAGTCGAACCTGACTCAATAGCACCTAACAATAACAACAATAGCTGGGAGTCAAAAAACTTTTCCGGAAATCTCTGGTAGATTTTCTCCTACCCTAGGCAGAACCAAGTCACAGGGCCACCCATTGCTTTAGGACAGTCTGGGATTTAACAATTCTCTTTGTTTTTTTCTTTCCAGTGCTAGGGATCAAACCCAGGTGCTTAAGCATGACAGGCACTCTACCCCTGAGCTACAACCTCAGCACTCACAATTATTTTTTAAGGAAGGAAGGAAGAAGAATGGATGTCAGAAAGGCAACCTACAGTGTCTACCAACATGAGTTTATCCTGTACCTAAAGAAACAAAATCTCTAAGGATGATCATTTTAATAACCAACCCCTGGACCACACTGTAAGAAGAATGGCGAGGAGAATGGAATGAGCCCGGATTTAGGGAGGAAAAATATTTTTCAGTGCCAGGGATCAAATCCAGAGCCTCACACATGCAGTAGCACTACCACTGAGCTACATTCACAGCCCCTCTGCTATCATCATTTTTGAGAATACTTCTATTGCTACCACCATCACCCATTCCCATGTTACAGCAGTGGGACTCTTGCAGGTCTTGATCATATATCATGTTCCTATTGACTAAATCCAAACCCAAACTGCTAAATCAGAGTCTCCTTCCCACAAATTGGACATAGGGCGTGAGATTCTCTCTCTCTGGATGCTGGATCATGTCTATAGGGAGCTGCTGGCAGATGTATTTTCTATGTCTTGATCTGGAACAGCTGAGGAAGAGCAAGGATCCCACACAGAAAGGAGAAAGGGCAAACTAGGGGGAGGCTTTGTGGTGCTTGAGTCCCCAAGCTAGATCATTCCTTGCCCTTGAGCTCCACAGCATGCCTCTGGGTCCTTATTGTGTTCACCCCAGCTTAAGTGAATATTTAGTTGTGACCTAGAGCTCTAATTCGCCTGCAGCCATAGCCCTGTGACATCCGATCACATCAGATCTCAGAAGCTAAGCAGGGTCAGGCCTGGTTAGTACCTGGATGGGAGACCGCCTGGGAACATCAGAAGCTGTAGGCTTGGGAGAAGGACCTGGCAACCCCCTCCCAAAAATCAATCTGCCATTGAAAACCCTATGCACAGCAGAGAAGCACTGACAATAGTGTTTCCCCTGTTGTACAGAGGGTCGCTTTGAGTTGGATACCGACTCCATGGCACCTAACAACAACAACAAAGAGCTCTAATTAACACTCACCCTAGCCATAAACTCTGAGAACACAAGGAAGTGACTGTGATGATCAGAAGCCCAGTCTGGGAGGAAAAGGTAAAGCAAGTCAGTTTTCTTATCAATAAACTGTCAACAAAAGACCCAGGACAAGGCAGCACTCCTATCCTCTGGTTATTTTTATGGGGCTCTAAAAGTCTCCCTATCTTATCACACTAGTGACCCCACTGCAAATGGGAGGAAAGAGTGATTTTAAAATAGGCCCAGGGCTGAGGGAGCAGTTCAGTGGCAGAGCACTTGCCTGGCATGTGTGAGGCCCTGGGTTCTACCCACAGCATTGCAAAAAACAAATGAGAATATAAAATAGGATCCATAGGTTAAGGAAATCAAGATCTGGTCTTATTCTCAACTATGTCCATGGAGATAAATCACTCTGGATTTCTTTGCCTTTTTTTTTTTTCCAGTAGTAAGGGGTTGAACCCTGGGCCTTGCATATTCTTTGCAAGTGCTCTACTGGGCCACATTTCCAGCCCATTTTTATTTAATATTTTATTTTTAGATAGGGTCTTGCTAAATTATGCAGGCTGCTTCTGGCCTTGAACTTGTGAACTTCCTGCCTCTGCCCTCCAGGTTGTTGGGATTACAGGCATGCACCATCATGCCCAGCCCTGGACTTCATTGCTTATGAAACATATAGAGGGACTATCAGTTGTCTGGTAGAAGGGCCTGGCAATCGACTCCCAAGGCAATCCTGAAGAACCCAGTCATTGAAAACTCTATGAGGGTCGCTATGAGTTGGATACCGACTCGATGGCACCTAACAACACAACAACATGAGTTGTCCTGGGGCACCATAGTTTTAGACAAGTAGTCTACCTCCAAAGAAAAAAATAGGATTTAGGATTGGGAAGTCCAGCTTCATCGCTCTGTCTTTAGGCAGGTTTGTTAACTTCCCTAACTCTTCCATGGAAACCAGTGACTGTAATTTCCACCTCAGAGGAGTAAATGAGCTCTTGTGTATCAAGTGCCAAACTCAACACCTGGCAAATGCCTCCCAAGAAGTACAGACATCAAGCCTCAAAGTGAGGCTCAGGGGTACAGAGGCAGGAAGTCTTTTTTTTTTTTTTTTTCCATACCAGGTGAGTCCCTCTGCTCTCCTGGCAACCGAGTTCCAGGCTTTGTGGGTTTTTATTTATTTATTTATTTTAAGCAGTAACTGCTTTTCATTTCCTCCAAGAACTCTACACTGGAGGGAGCCAAGTCTTTCAGGTTTTTTGGTTGGCTCATTTTTGTGGTAGTACAGCTGGAACCTGGGGCTATGGGCATGGTAAACAAGCACTGTACTACTGAGCTACATCCCCGCCTAGAAACTATTATTTTATTTGAATTCAGCACCTGCCACTAGCCAGACACATCTGTGTGCTTCCCATTTATTAGTTCCTGCTCTAATTCCAATCAGAAGACAAATTGAGGAGCAGTGGCAGGTAATCTAGGCACCACTAGGCAGTACTAAAACCTGCCAATAAACTGGGCATGGCGGCCTACACCTGTAATCTCAGTGATTCGGGGGCAGAGGCAGGAGGATAGCAGGTTCAAGGCTAGAGAAAGCCTGCGTAATTTAGGGAGATCCTGCCTCAACTTAAAACACAGAAAAGGGGCTTAGGGTGCAGCTCAGTAGCAGAGCACTTGCAAAGTATGCACGAGGCCCTGGGTTCAGCACCCCCCAGTACCATAACAAATAAATAAGTAAGTAAGTAAGTAAGTAAATAAATAAATAAATAAATAAATAAATAAAATCTGCTAATAGCTCAGAATAAACTGGTTGGGGATTGGTAGATCAGAAAATGAACAGCTGCTGCCACAGCCCTGGCACAGATCTTGCATGAAAGCCTTGGGCCTGCCCCTCAGCCCCACTTGGCAGGCAGATACGCATTTTTGTTGTTGTTGTTGTTTTGAGACAAGGTCTTACTGTGTAGCCCATGCTGGCCTGAAACTCACTACATAGACCAGGCTAGTCTCAAACTCACGTTGATCTTCCTCCTTCAGCTTTCCAGGTGCTGTGATTATGGGTGTACACCACCACCCTTGGCTTGGCAGACAGACATCCTTTTATTTTTCCTTTTTTCGGGGAGAGGGGTGCCAGGATCAAACCCAGGGCCTTGATGAATATTAGGCAAGTGATCTATAGCTGAGCTAAGCCCCCAGAAGTGACAAACAGCCTTTTATTGAGCAGCTAGTTCTCTTCCAAGGTGACAATAACTGCAGCTGGCCTCTAAATACTGTTGAACCCCTACTGGAAAAACCAGGAAGAGACAGAAGGGAGAAAATGAAAAAGGGAGTACACAGGAAGTAGGAAGAGACAAAGGAAAGAGAAGCACGCAAGCAACTCTGCAACAATACTCATTCCTTTATTGTCGACTGTTAATTTGAACAGGGCTGGGGCCTGCAAGCTGCCAGCAGCACCTTGCTGCACCGCATTTCCACTCAACAGAGAGGCCTCCATCCTAAGCCAAGGAGACAGAGGGTAATGTTTTATATATATATTTATATATTACATATGTCCCATATAGTCACAGGTATAGAGTGAGAAGAATGGGCCACTGTGTTAACTGTCATCCTAAATAAAGACCATAGCAATAGACACGGAAATTTGGTCCTAATCAAGGCCCATACTTTGTCAATCAAATGTTTGATACATCAAAAGGAAAAGGAGAGAGAAACAGAGACTGAGATCCAGCCACCCCCTGTGGCCCTGTTCTCAGCATATCTTACATTGAGTGTAGTGTCCCCTAGACAGGTAAACACACACAGAAACTCACGCACGTACACACGTACACAAAACTGCAGGCAGGAGCTCCTCCTCTGACCACAATTGGGCCCAGCCCTGAGACTCGGGTGGTGAAATAGGGTACATTGTGCTATAAGACCGTGAGAGACGAGTGACCAGACAATGCAGAGCTGATGTGTCCAAGTGATGAATGGGCAATGAGTGAGGTTTCATCAAACAAGAAAGAGGTGAGCAGGAGAGGCCGCTCCCGAGAGGTCCCTCGATGCCTAGGCCACGTGGGGCATTTCAGCACACAACTCCTGTCCCAGCCACAGCCAAACCTCTGATCTGAATCCTGAGTGTCAAATAATCTCTTGGGCTCTGATGAAAATTGCGATTTCCTTGAAGGATAGGAGCAAGCAGCAAGTGAGTGGCTCAACCATCTAGTCCAGTAATTACAACAGAAGAGACAGTAACTGAGTCAAATCGAGTGATCTTCAGAAAAGAACTTGAACAGCACAAGAAGGCCTCACTTCCTGAAGGGGGGAGAACACCTCGCTGCCACCTGTCTTACCCCAAACTTCAGGCAGATCTGTCAGCTTCATACTGTACCCCAGTGATGGAACTGCCCACAGACTAGGGACAGGAGATTCCCACGATTAGAACATCTGGAATCATAAATTACTTGTTTGCTCTGATGGTTTACCTCTTCACCCCTCTGCCAAAATATACATTTCACAAGTCAATGTAGTCAATGTAATGATCCTTAGTATTAGAGAATATCCCAATTTCTCAACCAATATATAATTAAATAGCAAATATTTAGGACAGAAATTACAATTCCTTCTGCAAGAAATCTGTGTATTTATTTATTTATTTATTTTTAATTTTTATTTATTTATTTTTTTGTGAGGTACTGGGGGTTGAACTCAAGGCCTCGCACCTGCATGCTCTGTAAGTGCTGGACCACTGAGCTGCACCCTCAGCCCATTTTTTTACTTTTTGAGACAGGGTCTCGCTAAATTACACAGACTGCCACTGGTCTCGAACTTGTGATCCTCCTGCCTCCGCCTCCCAAGCCGCTGGGATTACAGGCATGCGCCACCACACACGGCTTGTGTATTTATTTTTGTGTAGACCCCAGACCTAAAAAAATAGATAGGCATAGGATCATGGATGTATTTCCTAGAGGCATATCAGGGAAGGAATCTGTATAGCCCTGGAATAGAACCTGATGATTTTAACTTAAATTTAACTTCTAAGGTAATTATAAGCCAGGTTTGTTGGCACACACCTACAATCCTAACACTCAGGAGGCTGAGGCAGGAGCAAGTTTAAGACCAGCCTGGACTACATAGGGAGCTCTGTCTCAAAAAAAAAAAAAAAGGACAAACAATTTTGTGGGACTGGGTATGTGCAAAAACGTTTTAAAAATAAAGGGTGAAAATTTTGTCTTGCATATAAAATAAAAATCAGTCAAAAAGTTATCTCTTTTTTTTTTGGATAGAAATTTACTTATCACTTGTAATCCCAATAGATTTTTCTGGGCTGTCACAAAGGATGATGACAAGGGACCAGTTTGCATAAGTAGTAAAGAATGGATCAGTTTTCAACAAAATAGTACCCCAAAAATGTGACTGAGAGACAGGTGTAATAGGCAAAGCTGGCAAACACTGTGCCTGGGTCTCCATTTCCCGAAGTAAATGAAGGGGAAAGCAACAGATTTGACACCTTCATTTGGCCAGGGGCAGAATAACACTGATCCCTCCCACTATGAACTGAGCCCTGGCAGCTACAGAGAAGAATGATCAAAACAGGAGAAAGCCGCATCTCAAAACCGGGGAGTTGGTTTGATAGCTTATTGACCAAAAGAACTTCTTGGAGGGGACAGAAACAAAGGGACCTAGAGGAGTGACTTCCTTTGATGACAGTCCATTGATCATTTCAATACTGTTGCATATCCTGCATGTCTCAAGGTGGCAACAACTGGTTGGTTCAGAGTTCCCATCCAAGGGCTGGCAAGGTGGGCAGGAAGCTGAATTTGGGAAGCTGTGAGTTCTTGCCAGAGCTGAAAAGCGTGGGCTGTCAGGGAGGCCACTGAAGTCCTTGAAAAAGAGCCCGAGAGGCCAGAAGAGGTTGTCTGGGGCCCAGAAAGTGGAGAACAGGACTTGTTCCATGGGGAGCACAGGTCCAGTGCTGTCCTCTGAATGCCTCCTGTCCTCAGTGGGTACCTGGCAGTTTTCTAGTCCCAGAAAGTGCTTAGGGACTACTCACTGTCAGGGTAGGAGGCAATGGAGATGATGGAACGAGATGGGTAGGAAAAGTACTGTCTTCTCAGGCACTGGCCACCTGCCCTTCCAGAGGCAGCTGACAGAGGGAGGAGCTTGAGGTCCAACCAGGGGTCCCCAGCCAGGAGCAAAGGAGGCTATGCAGTGACCATGGCAGACCCAGAGAGCTCAGGCAAGGGCATCCCCACACGAACTGAGCTCCACGAATAAATAACATGAATTAAATAAAGGAGGCACAGAAGAGCAGGCAGAGCACTGTCTGCTGGGTTCTCGCCCCTTCACACACACTCACACACACATGCACACACACACCCCACACACGCACCAAGCGGCGGATGAGATGAGCCAGGGTTGGCTGCCCTGTCCTAGTAATCTGTGGGATGGGCAGCCTGACAGAAGGTTGTCACTCATGGTCCACCATTGTCACAGGGTGCAGAGAAGCAGAAGCCAGAGAGGCAGGTGTGGTGGAGGGTGGAGGCCGCTGAGGACTCTGGCACCTGCAGAGTAGGGGTGAGGTGGGTAAAGTGGGAGGTTAGGGAAATGCAGGAGACAGAAGAGCAAATCTTTCTTTTCCCTCGCACAGCCCCTTCAGGAGTAACCAAAACCCTCTTCAGCCTCAACCATTCCATGCAGTTCCCCTAGCTCCTAAGTCCAGAGCTCACTCTGTCCTTGGTGATACTGACCAGGATCTGGATTTTCGGACTTTAGATGTGGAAGGTCGTTCCAGAAAGCTATCCAACCGCATGAGCCTCTCCATGTGTAGTGCACGAGGGTCTTGTTCTTGGTCATGAGAGAATTCCATCTCAAAGACAGCTGGAGGAGACACGTCTAACTCCAAAAACATAATATTTTCAGCCTGTGGTGAAATCAGATGTCAGACGTGAGCAGAGGCCTCAATGACTGTACCATCCAGGCACTTGGTCAATCTTGGGTGTTGCAAGGTGACGGGGTACTTAGAGGAAACACAAGCTTCCTCTACTCCCCTTGGGGGTCTGTCCCCTCCCTACTTCTATTTCCCAGTTTCTTACCCTGTACCTGGGGTGAGACCCCATTGCCATGGCCACCCGAGCATACTGGCTGATAGGCCTCTTGTAGCCCACTGCAGATGTTGGCCGCTTCTTCATTTGGCTGTTATTGCTGTAGAGAAGAGGCAAAATTAGGATAGATTTCCTTCTAAAATAAAGGGCATATGTTTGCACAAGGAGCTGAGTATCATTCAGATTGCTAGGAGGCTCTGCAGATTGAAGGGTCTACAATTTTTCCCTCCTTGTTCTAATACAATCTGGCAACTTAAACTAGTGTAATACAAGAAAACATATATTTCTTCTATCTTACTGTTCTGATGATTTTCCATAGCAATAAGGGATGACTGAGTGCTAGAATGAGGGAGGAAATCTAGCTTCATTTTAGCTTTCAGATTCATATACAAATTCATATACTGATATAACACAAAACTATGGATGATTGGTGGCTCTGCTCTTCACTTTCCTTCATTGGAGTTAGCACAATAAAAATGGTTAAAAACCTTAGGCTTAAAATGAGAAGGAACAAAGTTGGAGGACTCATACTTCCCAGTTTCAAAACTTATGAAAAAATCACAGGGATCAAGACAGGGTGGAACTTGCATAGGGATGACATACAGATCAATGGAACAGAGCTGAGACTCCAGAAGTAAATCATACAACTATGGTCAACTGATTTTCCACAAGGGTGTCACAACACTTCAACAGGGAGAGAACAGTCTTTTCAACAAATGGTGTTGGGGCAACTGGATATCTATATGCAAAAAAAAAAAAAAAAAAAAAAAGAAGAAGCTGGATCCTTACTTGCATGGTATATTAAAAAAATTAACACAAAATAGATCATAGACCTAAATTTAAGAGCTAAACCCATATAATTTTTTTTTTTTTTTTTTTTTTGAGACAAGGTCTAGTCTAAAACTCATGATCTTCTTGCCTCAGCCTCCTGAATAGCTGGGATGATAGGCATGCACCACTCCGTCTGGTTTAGAACTCTTAGAATAAAACAGAAGAGCTAAGCTGGGCGCCATGGCACACGTCTATAATCTCAGCAACTCACGAGGCGTAGGCAGATCAAGGTCAGAGGCAGCCCGTGTAATTTAGCGAGACCTTGACTCAAAATAAAAAATAGAAAATGGGTCGGGAGCACAGCTCAGCCATAGAGCACTTATAAAATTATGTGCGAGGCCCTGGGTCCAAATTTTAAGTAATGCAAAAAGGAGAAGAAAGAAAGAACATAACAGCTGGGTGTAGTGGCACACACTTGTAAACTCAGCACTCCAGAGGCTGAGGCAAAAGGATCGCAAGGTCAAGGCCAGCCTGAACTATCTAAAGAGACTGTCTTAAAAAAAAAAAAAAAAAAAAAGCCTAAAAGCAACCTAAAAACTTGTGCTTCAAGGGGCTTAATAAAGGAAAGTGAAAGACATCTCGCATAATGGGACAAAATGTTTTCACATCATGTATCTACTAAGAGACTTGTGCTAGGATATAGTTCAATACCAAGGATGTATCTCAGTGCTAGAGATGTAGAGCGCTTGCCTAGCATGTAAAAGGCCCTGGGTTTGATTCCCAACACCACACAAAAAAAGTAAATAAATAATCAAAAACAAAGAGACTTATATCCAGAATATATAAAGACTATTTTAAAACAACAATAAAAAGATAACCCAATTCCCTAAGGATATTTAGAAAAATATTACCATAAAAAGACAAGCAAATGGAAGAGAAGTCTTTGGTGGGGGGTGGGATGGGGGAGAAAGTGCACAGAGAGTAAGGGGGAACTTATCTGTGTAATGTACAATATAATGCATATATGGAAATGTCACAATGAAACGCATGTCAGAATGAATCACATTAAGATGTACATTAAAAATTTCAATAAAAAAAAAGATAACCCAATTTAAAATGGACAAAAGATCTGAATAAACATTTCTTCAAAAAGATATAGAAACACCAGGCACAATGGTACACATCTGTAATCCCAGCATTCTGGAGGCTGAGGCAGGAAGATTGAGAGTGGTAGGATTACAGGCATGCACCATCACACCCTGCTCATCTCTTGCATTTCATGTCATGCATGTTTTTACACTTATTTTTATGTGGGTTCCCATAAATAATATATGCTATTTGTATGCCTGTTGCTAAATCTTGAGCTATCTGGTGTATGAACTGTATGTTTTTGTGCTCAACATTATTTTTAACATTTATCCATGTAGCTCTAGATTATTAGTTTAACTAAATAGCTATACTGAGTATTAAGGTTTCAATGTAGTATTGTGTGTGTATGTATGTTTGTGTATGCACATTCACCCTTCTTTCCTTCCCTTCTTTCTTTCTTTTCTATTAAATAGTGCTGCTGTGAACATTTCACATACATATATAACATTTTCCCTCGAGTATGTACCCAGGGTGCTGGGATTTAGCTCAGTTGGTAGAGTGCTGATCCACACTCTCTGAGGACCAAGGTTCGACCCCCAGCACCACAAAAATGGGTGAAGGATGTGGCAATCCACTCCCGAAGCAATTAGCCATTGAAAACCCTATGAGGGTTACTATGAGTGAGAAAGGAATTGAAGGCACCTAACAACAACTGCTGGGATTTAGCTCAGTTGGTAGAGCTCTGCGCTGCAGTCTCTGAGGTCCCGAGTTCAATTCCCAGCACTGCAAAAATGGGAGAAGGACCTAGCAATCCACTCCCAAGGCAATCCCGAAACAGTCAGCCATTGAAAACCCTATGAGGGTCGCTATGAGTTGGATACCGACTCGACAGCACCTAACAACAACAACTACAACAACAACAACAACAACAACATACCCAGGAATGGAATTGTTGCATTGCAAAGTATGTGCATTTTCAACTTTACTAGATAGGCCAAATTGCTTTTCAAATGGTTGGATCTATGAATATTTTCGCTGGTCTATATCCTAGCCAGGGGCTGGGATTTAGCTCAGTTGGTAGAGTGCCATTCCATGCTCTTTGAGGCCCTGGGCTCAATCCCCATCACTGGAAAAATGGGAGAAGGATGTAGCAGCCCACTTCCAGAACAATCTTGAAAGAGTCAGCCACTGAAAACTCCATGAGGGTCACTATGAGTGGGAAACGACTCGAAGGCACTTAACAACAACAGCAGCGGCAGCATATCCTAGCCAACTCATGGTATGGCAGACTTTTCACTTTGAGCAACTTGATGAGTATAATATATTGTTTTTAATCACCTTCAAACAAATAAGAAGGAAAGAAAGAAAGAAAGAGAAAGAAAGAAGAAAAAGAAAGAACAAACAAATGAACAAACACTATTTCCATTTTTAAAAATGAAGAACATGCTGGGCACGATGGCTCACACCTGTCATCCCAGCACTCGGGAGGCAAAGGCAGCGAGATACTGAGTTTGAGACCAGCCTGGCCCATATAGCAAGACCCTGTCTCAAAAACAAGCAGACAAAACAAACAAAAGATTTAAAAATTAAAAATAAAGAATACAGGTTTTGAAGACAGACAGACATGGGTTTGAATGCTGGCTCTGCTTCTTGAATTTCAATCACCCTGGGAAGAGGCTATCTGTGAGACTCTGACATACCATCCCTATCATACAGAATCGCTGAGATGAAACAAGACAAACACTTGGCATGGTATACTGCAAGGGCTCAACTCATGGCAGCCGTGTTTATTATTAATTCTCAATTCCATTTGCTAATTGGAGTAGGGATACAAATGAAATGAAATGAACAAGGAAAAATTCAGAAGGTGACATTGGAAGGCAGAAGAGGCAAAGAAGCAGACAGAATAATTCCCAGATCAGGACCTTCTGTCCTTGCACAGAGCAACCTGTGCCAGAGCCCCTAGAACAATGCCCGCCTTGCCTGGTGGGAGTGAGAAGTAACATTATTGAGGTTTACTTTATCACGCATACTGAAGGGTGCTACATAGAGACCCATTTAGGGGCCCAAGCTGATCCTTTTTACAGATGAAAACAAGGAACGATAAGGCTCTCATATCCTCATTTTGCTTTGCTGCTAGGAGGCTACAGGAGGCTGGGGAAGCAGCCTCAATGACAGCAGCTAGAAGGCAGTTCCGCAAAGGATGCTAGCAGAAATGCAGCACAACCCCTCTAAGAAGGGAGTGCCAAAGTTAGGAAACTGATTTATTATTTATAAAGTGCTTCTATGCATCTCCCTTGAACTTTACAACAAGCTCCTGAGGTGTGGGCAGAGCAGACAGGCAGCCTTAGAAGATGAGGTGCCTTTTATATCCAAGGTCATGCAATTAGGGACCCCAGGAATTGGAAGCTTCCCAAGTATTCTTTTTATGGTGATGTCCTGTCTCTCCTGAGTGTGCTCGGGGCAGTCTGGGGCCAGAGAGCACCTCTGAAAGCTCAGGCTCTGGGAACAGGATGGGCAAGCAGAGCAGCGGGTCACTGGGAACTGGCAGCCTGACCCAGTAAAGATGCCAGGGATCTTCTGGGTGGCATGCAGGGAAGAATGGGTTGGGGGAAGGGAGTCTGTAACTGGGACACTAAACTTCCCATAAACTTCCTCTTCTGCTCCAGATCTATTTTCTTGGCTGACCGCTCTGCAGTAAGTAGCTTGTGGCCAGCGGCCCAGAGCCAAGGGCTAGCACTACAGTGATCCACCCCTCCCAAAAGAGACCCACAGCAACGATTATTCCAGACTCAGCAGATCCCAAGCTCCTAGGACCCTCCTTCCAAAACTGGATGCTATCATAATTTTCCCCCTTCATGTTACAAATTCATCTCTGAGCTCCATCTCGGGTTGACATTGTCAGGGCTGGCTCAGTCCGATGGCTCCCTTTCCCCTCTATTCTGAAAACAGGCATCCAGCTGGGTGTGGTGGCGCACGTCTGTAAGCCCAGCGGCTTGGGAGGCAGAGCCAGGAGAATTGCAAGTTCGAGACCAGAGGAAGTCTATGTAATTTAGCGAGACCCTGTCTCAGGAAGTAAGGAAAAAAAAATAAAAGGGCTGGGGGTGCAGCTCAGTGGTCCAGCACTTGCAAAGCATGCAGGCATGAGGCCCCAGAATCAACCCCCAGTACCACAAAAAAAAAAAAAAGAAAGAAAGAAAGAAAGAAAACAGGCATCCAGCGTCATTGGCTGTGTTTTCTCCGAGGTCCTCCAAGTGCACGCAACACAGCAAAGCAAACTTTTTTGCGTCTGGTCACTCCATCCCCACTGCTCACCCATCCACCACCTTCCACTGCTCTGCCAGGCAAACGCTCACCCTTCATGTTCCCTCCACACTGCCCAGGCCAGAGAGGGCTGTGACTTCTCTGTTTCAGAGTCCCTTCAATTCTTCCAAGGCTGTGAAGGATTCTAGGGACTCCACACAGAGCTAAGAATGTCTTACCGATGTAAATGCTGGCTCTGTGATGAAACTAGTTTAACTTCTCTCCCTTCTATTGAGAACAAGGAATGTGGTCTTTTCGGTTGTTGTTGTTTCAGTACTGTGAGTAGAACCCAGGGCCTCTCGCATGTTAGGCAAGAGCTCTACCATCAAGCTGCCACCCCCAGCCCCATTTGTATTTATTTTGAGACAGGGTCTTGCTAAGTTGCTCAGGCTGTCTCTGCCCTCAAACCTGTGATCTTCCTGCCTCAGCCTCCTGGGTTGCTAGGATTACAGGCTTGAGCCACCACCACCGGCTAGGAACGCTGGCTTTGAACTTGGAGGAAAAAAAATGCATACTGGATTTGGGCTGGGGGAGTGGCTCAGTGGCAGAGCGCTGGCCTAGCATTCATGAGGCCCTTGAGCGCACCCCTGCAAAAAGAAAAAAGATTAAAAACAACAACAACAAAAACTTGGAGGCAGTCTGAGTTTTAAAAATCAAAACCTAAAACAAAAACAACAAACCAAACTGCCTTTCTATTGCCCTTTTCAGGGACAGAGGCAGCCTGGTTTTTCTGGAGTCCCTCCCATAATACTAGTTTATCCATATAATCGCAAGTGTTTATGGATCATCTCCTCTACGCCAGGTGCAGGTCTGAAGCCTTACACACATGGTCTTATTTCGAGGTCAATAGTCTTGCAAGGTACACATTATTATCTCCACTTAATAGACAAAAAACTTGGCTTCAGAGAAACTAAAAAAGCTTTCTCAAAGCCTGGCTTGGTAGCCAAGTAAGTGGTGGAGCAAGGACTGGCATTGAGCGTGTTCTAAATCCAAAGTCCAGTTCCCTTTAACTGCACCATAATGACTCAGCCAATAATCTAGGGTGGCTGGGGTTACCAAGGCCAAAGTGCTAAAGTCACAGTAGATTTTGTGAACCATAAACCCTGGGCTATGAGCACTACCAAGCACACAACCCTTGGAAGATAATTTTCTCTTGAGACAGAGTCTTGCTCTATAGCCCAGACTGACTTAGAAGTTGCTATGTAGACTAGGCTAGCCTCAAACACGCATCAACCCTCCTGCCTCCTGAGTACTGAGATTATAGGTGTGTGCCACCATGCCTGGCTCTAGAAGAAAATTTTCTATAAATACAATTAAGCCAGGTGCTATGGCGCATGCCTGTAATCCCAGCAACTCAGGAGGCAGAGGAAAGAGGATGGCAAGTTCAAGACCAGAGGCAAGACTTTGTCTCAAAAACTAAAAAAAAAAAAAAAAAAAAGGGCTGGGGGTGCAGCTCAGTGGTATGGCACTTGCAAAGCATGCAAGTTTGAGGCCCTGGGTTCAATCCCCAGCACCCCCCCAAAAAAAAAGTACATTTAAAAACAAAGTTTATTATAAGAAAGCAAAAGGTCATACTTGGCTGGGAGCTGTGGCACATGCCTGTAATCCCAGTGAGTTGGGAGGCTGAAGCAGGAGGAAAGCAGGTTGTAGGCCAGAGGCAGCCTGTGCACCTCAGAGAGACCCTGTCTCAAAATTTTAAAAACAACAAAAGAAGGGGCTGAGGGTGTGGCTCAGTGGTAGAGCACTTGCCTGCTATGCTCAAGGCCCTGAATTCAATCCCCTAGTATTGTGGGTGGCAAAAAAGGGTTATATTGGTAAAATAGATATTGCTGGAGCAATTTGTGAAAAATTTTTTTAAGGCAATTTTAATACAAAATCGTGGCTATGGAAGGCACCTTACCTGAGATCATTTTGTGGTTGCAGAGAAAGAAAGAACAAAAAGGAGAAAAGGACAGACTTCCAAAATTGGTCAACATAAGTAAGTCTGGAGAGGTGCCTGACAATAACTCCTTGTTTTTTTGTTTGTTTGTTTGTTTTTTGTTTTCGGTACTGGGGGTTAAACCCAGGGCCTCGCACTTGCATGCTCTGCAAGTGCTGGACCACTGAGCTGCATCCTCAGCCCATTTTTTTTTACTTAGCCAGAGGCTAAGTTAGCCTCTGGTCTCAAACTTGCAATCCTCCTACCTCCGCTTCCCCAGCCACTGGGATTATAGGTGTGCGCCACCGTGCCCAGGTACAATAACTCCTTGTTTTCAAGAGAGGCATGGATTGGGTAGATGCTTGTGGTGAGTAGGAGGACAGAAAATGTGTTTCCAACAAAAGCTCTCTGAAGGGACAGCAGGACCTTGCGTACTTTCTTTCAAGTGATGTCTTTCCTCTCACTCTGAGCAGCCCTCAGTGTTCTCATCCCCAGAGACCACAAGCCACAGTTAAGCAAAATATCCCACACTTGAACTCAGCAAATGGAACAATGCACTGATGAGTTAAATATGCTTTGGACAGAAGATTTCCTGTTTATCTTTTAATTCTGCTGTAGTTAGGTTGCAAATGGTCAGAGCTACGGCTGAAGGAAAAGGGGAAGGCACAGTCCACAGCCTCAGACCCCAGAGGTCCGGATATGAAGAAAACCATGGTCAAGGACTTCCCTGACTTTAACCTTCAGCTCTGAAATAAGGGATTGGGGCAAACAGTCTCTGAGATTTGGGATAGCAACTCCCTGCTCCATCGGGTTGCCCCCCTCCAGGTTCTCTGTGGGATTTCAATTATGTTGAATTGTTTTTACCTTGCGCTAACCACCATTTCTTTTCTTTTTCTTTCTTTTTTATTTTTTTGTGGTATTGGGGGTTGAACCCAGGGCCTCGAACTTGCATGCTCTGCAAGTGCTGGACCACTGAGCTGCACCCCTAGCCCTTTTTTTTTTTTTTTAACTTTTTTTGAGACAGGGTCTTGCTAAGTTACGCAGACTGCCTCTGGTCTCGAACTTGCGATCCTCCTGCCTTTGCCTCTTGACCCGCTGGGATTACAGGCATGCGCCATTGCACCTGGCTACTATCACTTCTTTAAAAAAAAAAAAAAGTAAATTAAGTCAGGCATGGTGGTGCACTCCTGAAATCCTGGCACTTGGGAGGCAGAGGCAGGAGGATCTACATGAGTTCGAGGCCAGCCCAGGCTACATAGCAAGTTCCAGGCCAGCCAGGGCTACACTGTAAGACCTTTTCTCAAAAAACCAAAATAAAATTAACTAACTTAAAAAAAAAAAAAAGAAAACTTGTTTCATGTAAAACTTCTTAGCTCCATTTTTCCTCATTTTTTCCCCCAGTACTGTGGGGTTGAACCCAGGTCGTTGTGCATACTAGGCAAGTGCTCTACCACTGAGCCATACCCACACCCCCATTTCTATTTTATTTTATATATATATATATTTATTTGTGGTACTGAGGGTTGGACCCAGGGCCTTGTGCTTGCATGCTCTGCAAGTACTGGACCACTGAGCTGTACCCTCAGCTCATATTTTACTTTTTGAGACAGGGTCTCGCTAAATTATGTAGACTGCTCTGGTCTCGAACTTGCGATCCTCCTGCCTCCTCCTCCCAAGGCGCTGGGATTATAGGCATGCGCCACCACGCCTGGCTATTTTTTATTTTGAGAGTGGATCTTGCTAAGTTTTGCAGGCTGCCTCTGGCCTCACATTTGTGATCCTTCTGTCTTAGTCTCTGGAGTCACTGGGATGGCAGGCATGCACCATAGTGCTCAGCAGTAATGTAGTGTTTCCTGAAATTATTTTTTTTACAGAAATATATTAATAATTATTCATATAATTTGTATTTAAGTGCAATAGAGAACATAGGTGTGAAATAATTGCCCTAATACCTTTTACTCTCACCTAGATATATTTTGAATATTCTCTATACAAAATATTGATACATACTATCTGTATTCCAAGCAGGTAATACATATTCTGTATAAGCAAGCATGGTTACATTGTGAATATACTTAACCATGATGTGGAAAAATCTTATAAATATATTTATTATATCTTTAAATTTTCAATACAAAACTTTCAGGAAACACAGTCCAATTGGGATTCCTCTAAAGCAGTTACCAGCACAAACCCACAAAAGCAGGCTGGGAAGCAACTATAAGCAGATTTAAGCTAAAGGGTGCATGTATTGAGATTGATTCTTTCCAAAGAATCTTGAAAAAGAAACCACTGTAGAGGTAAACTAAAGCAAGAAGCTTCTGTGGAATGACCAGTTTTCAAGTTTTCCGATGGCAAAGAAAATTCTTTTCTCAGCCAGGAATGGCGGGCATGCCTGTCATCCCAGGGACTTTGAAGTCAGAGGTAGGAGGATTGCAGGTCTGAGGCCAGAGGCAGCCTGTATAACTTAGAGTCCCTGTCTCAAAATAAAAAATAAATAAGGGGGCTGCTGGGAATGCACTCCAGTGGTAGAGCACTTTGTAAAGTGTAAGTGAGGCCCTGCATTCAACCCCCCAGTACCGAAACAAAACAAAACAAAACAAAACAAAACAAAACAAAAAAACCCTCAAACCACCTCTGTTCTCTTTGCATGATTTTCCTTGCTTGAGAAAGGTGATAGGAGGAACTGGAGCAGAAAGAAGTGGGAAAAGAGCCTAGTAGGTTTCCCCTTCAAGGTGCCTGTCATCAAGAGAATGGTGGCTGGGGGCTTTGAGAGCAGGAATGTCCTACCTACGGCCCATGGCCACATGCAGCCCCACAAAATCTTTTAACATCATGTGTTTTTAGTACTTATTTTCTTTGTGATCCCCTTTATCACTGAGCTGCATCCCCAGCTCCCTTTTTATTTTGAGACAGTCTTGATAAATTGCTCCAGCTGCCACTGGCCTCCAACTTGCAATCCTCTTGCCAAAGCTTCCCAAGCCTCTGGGATTATAGGTGTGAGCAAGTGTCTGGTTAGTAACAACTTTCAAAAAGAAAGACATTCACTAAAACATAGATCCTTTTTTACTGTTTAACTGTAGCCATTTTTAGCCCAATTGTCCCTTTCATTCCTTCCTTCCTATTTAAAGTCAAATTGTGTTTTTTACGAGCTCTAGTGCAGAGATGTCCAACTTTCTGGCTTCTCTTGGGCTGCATCAAGTAACGAGGAATTGTCTTGGGCTGCACATAAATTATATAATACACTTAATGCACACCCTTCTGACTCTGCCTCCCAAGTCACTGGGATTACAGGAGTATACCACTACCACACCCAGCTTATGTTTGCAAGTTAACTAAGAGTTATTTAAAAGAAAGAAAGTAAGCTGTTGAAAAATACAAATAAAGAATGAAAGTTTATGATCACCTAACAGAAAAGTCATCTTAGCTTCGGATGAAGCATCCACCATGCTTTGAGTCTAGATCCTGTGTTTATGGCAGACAAGTCTAAATTGTAGGGACAATGTTTTGAGCAGTGAATAAAATATTATGAAGCATGAAAATACAAAATTCAAATCAAAATCCCTCCTCAGTTCCAGTTAGTTGTGGTTGTTAGGTGCTCAACTCTAGGTACAACACAACAAAACTCTACTGACACTGTGCTATGCCAGGCACTACTGTCAGTGCTTCTCTCTACTCATAGGGTTTTTGATGGCTGGTTGTTTCAGGAGTGGGCTGCTGGGTCCTTCTCCCAAACCTACAGCTCCTGATATTCCCAGGCAGTCTCCCATCCAAGGACTAACCAGGCCTGACCTGGTTAGCTTCTGAGGTCTGATGGGATGCTAGGGTGGTACGGCTGTAGATGTCAGTTCCAGGTTAAAGAAGATTAAAGATGCATGACAATTAAATACACTGCATCATCTCAGGTAGGAAAGGAGGTAAACTGACATAATGGGGAATTGGGAAAAAGATGGAATATTACCTATATGATAGAATTGTCTCAATATGAAATTTTTTGAAATTGATCACTGTACTATGGTTATATAAGAGAATGTGTTCAGTTTTTTGTTGTTTTTTGAGATGGTCTCACTGTGGCCCAGGCTGGCCTGCAATTAGCTATGTAGACCAAGCTAGCCTTGCCCCAGTGCTGGGATTATAGGTGTGTGCCACCACACCTGCCTTACTGTACTTGTTATTAAGAAATATAGGTAAAGGGGAAGGAAGTCAGCAACTCAAATGACAGAGACAGGAAACAGAAGTACAATTAATAACACGAGATGTGGCAAAATACTAAAAATCCAGGGAAGGATATATGGGAATGCTTTATACTACTCTAACAGGATTTGTTCTGTTGTTTGTTTGTTTGTTTGTTTGTTTGAAGACAGAGTCTGGCCTTCTAAGCCCAGGCTGGCCTCAAATTCATGATTCTCCTGTCTCAGGTTCTTGAATGTTGGGATTACATGCCTGTGCCACCATACCCGGTTTATTCTTGCAGTTCTTAAGTTTCAAAATAAAAAGTTAGACAAGTGCCTAGCTGGGTGCAGTGACATATGCCTATAATTCCAGCTACTCAGAAAGCTGAGGCAAGAGGATTGTGAGTTCGAGGCCAGAGGCAGCCTGTGCAATTTAGCAAGACCCTGTCTGAAAATGAAATATAAAAAACTGGCTGCAGGTGCGGCTCAATGGTACAGCACTTGCCTAGCATGTGTGAGGCCCTGGGTTCAACCCCCCAGTACCACAAAAACAAAACAAAGCAAAACAAAAACCCAAGTGCCTTCTCTCTCATCCCATCTGTAGTGGAGCACACTGATGACATGACTATATCCGACATAAAGAAAGTCCTCCACCTGCAAACTTCCAACTCAAGAACTTTTCTAAGCACAAGATAATCCTACAGGGTAGAAACCTTGCCAGCACCTGCCTCTAGCAAATGGTATTAGAACAGTAGTTTTGACCCTGACTTCACTGCAGAATCACCTGGAAACTTAGGGGAGGAAAAAATAAGTCCTGGAATCTACCAAGACTCTTTAAATCAGACTTTCTGGAACCCCATTCAGAGGTGACTCTAGCTGAGGCCAGAGTGTAGAACTTTTGCATTAGACAATGTACTACTGAGTTGTTGTTGTTAGGTGCCGTCGAGTCGAGTCCGACTCATAGTGACCCTCATAGGGTTTTCAATGGCTGACTGTTTCGGGATTGCCTTGGGAGTGGGTTGCCACGTCCTTATCCCGTACTACTGAGTATGTGTAGTAAAATCAGGAAGGTAGATTGTAGCTGGGTGTGGTGGTGCACGCTTGTAATCTCAGCACTACTCACAAGAGGGAGGCAGGAGGATCACTAGTACAAAGCTAGCCTGGGCTACATAGCAACACCCTATCTCAAATAAAGCAAGGGCTGGGGATGTAGCTCAGTGGTAGAGTGCTTGCCTAGCATGCCCAAGGCCCTGGGTCTGATCCTAAGTACAAGAATAAGAATAAGGAGAAAGAGAAGGAGAAGGAGAAGGAGGAGAAGAGGAAGAAGAAGAAGGAGAAGAAAGGAAGAGGAAAAGGAGGAGGAGGAGAGGAAGAAAGGAAGAAGGAGAGAAAGAAAAAAAGAACTGAATGGGCATGGTAGTGCTCATCTGTAGTCCCAAGAAGCTGAGGCAGGAGGATTATGAGTTCAGTGCTAGTCTGGACTACATAGTGAGACCTGTTTCAAAAAGAAGACTGGAAGGGGTAGGAGTTGTAAGTCTAAAGTGACCCCACTGAAAAGTCCTCTATTCATGAATTTAACACTTAAAACTTGTGTAGTGTCCCCATAGGTAGGATTAGCCATTCAGAAAGCAAACAGATCAAGAAGGCATCAGATTCTCCAGTGAAAAGCTATAGACCTGTTGCTCGCTTCCCAACCCAGCTCTGAGGAGACTCCTGCCATACCTTGGTAGTAGTAATTTTAGGATAGAGAGAGCAAAGAATCTCCAGGGACGTGCTGTCCCCTCACTGCTGGGTACAGATTTGTAATGAAGAGACAGTGGTCTAGCTGGGTGAAGCAGTCACTTGAACATTCAGCCTTATTCTTCATAGCCACCAACAGAGGGCACTGCACACCCAGCCAATGGGCACAGCTGCACCTAAGGGCTAGGAGGTGGAAACAGGTGGAAATGCTGAATCACCCAGCTGAGCGAGGGTATAAAGATTGGGCCAGGCCTCTATCATGTCATGATCTGATTTCTTCTCAGTATTTCCCTCTGGACTGTGAGCTCAGATCGTGTCTGAGTTATCTTCTGTCTGCAGTCTCACATGGTGCCCAACACACAGCAGTGCAAATATTAACTATGGTTGCTATTTCTGGCAATAGACAAAGGCATATTCACCAGAAGTGGCCAGCTGTTAGCATCACCAGGACTGTCAAAGAGCTGAGATGCTCCCCTCCATTACAGGGTGATTTTGCATCTTAGGTAGTAAGACATTTCCCCTGAACACTCTTCCTTCATGGAAATCCATACAAATTAGGTCCTAAGAAATCCATCCTCCATCTGCATACCCCCATCTGTTCCCCAATTCCAAACCATCTATCTCCCAGCAGGCAGGGCCCCAAGCACCTCACCACCCCCAACCTGGAAAGCCCAGACAACTAGCTAGAGACTCACACTCCGGCGGGCACCAATGGCTGGAATTTCCACTGCTCCTCCTCACAGTCCAGGAAGAGCCGGTTCATGATCTTGTTCTTCTCCTCGGGAGGGATGAAGTTCTCGATGATGAGGTACCTGAGAGCAGGGATGAGGTAGAGATGGGAATCGAGGGAGTGAGAGACCCCACAGTGAATGTACAGGATAGGAAGCAATAAACCTAGAGGCAGTCAAACCCAGGAGGTGGAAAAACCAAAACATTGGAGGGAAGGGATCCCAACATGGGACTTGAAATCCCCTGCATCGAATGCAAAGATTGCAGGCTCAGGGCCTTTAGGGTTACTTTTGACTGGCACATGGCATGACTTTGGTGGATTCATTAAATTGAGGCTGAGGAGGTGGAAGAAACTCCAGAGCTGGGCCTATTCCTTCTTCAGACACGTGTTATTCCTTAGATACATAGACTCATGCATGAGCAGACTGTCAGAATACAGCCTTCAGGAAGGAGAGAGGTCCATCCAGGAGGCCCTGAGGAATGCGGGGAGGCCATGGGGACCCAGAACTGGAGGAGGAGCCAGGCCTACTTGAGCTTGAGTTCCCGGGTCTGTTCGTTCTGTGCCTCCTCCAGGTCCTGCCGCACACGGATGTACTCGTCGTGTTGGTCCTGGATCTCTGCCTTCACGGCTTGCAGCTTGGCGTAGAGCTGAGTGGGGAGAGATGGACTTCAGAGGCTGCTCAGCGTAGCAACCAGGCCCCAGTTACACACCCAGGCCCCGAGGGCTGCAGACTCAGGGTTCACCGGCTTAGCCCAGGATGAGCTGGGGATCCTGGCCTGAACTCCTCATTGCTTCCCCAACCCTCATGAATAAATGGCTACTTAAAGGTCTGCCTTGTCCTCCTGCACTGAGGCCTGCTCACAGCATCGCGGAATGTTCAAACGGAAAGGGACCTGAGGGATCTTATTTTTCAGTGCTAAGTATTGAACCCAGTGCTAAGTATTGAACCTTGTACATACTAGGCACGTGCTCTGCCACTGAGCTACATCCCCAGCCCCCTTTTTATGTAAGAGGAAGTAGAGGCATGGACTAGCTAAAATGTTACACAACTAATCAATAGATGAGCCAGAACCAGGACCCAGGACTCCTTTGGCGATCCAAGATTGGCTTGACGGCTGAGCAAGTTGGAAAGGTGACCCATTCCACTCCTGCCTCTCCAGGAGCTCCCAAAAGTTAGCGTACAGAGGTCAGCACTGACCGTTTTGTTTCATTCCCCAGCCACTGAGTGGTATCCTGGCAACCACTATGGTGGCTCGGCCTCGGCCTGGCCAGCTCTGGGGCGTCCACGCCAGCAACCCCAGGGACTCCCCAGGTTCTTCCCAGAATCCCAGCTGGAACTTGCTGCTTTCTGCTCTAGACTCTCATCTCATGCCATGTCTTCTCCCTGCCATGGACTTCCCAGGGTCCTGGTGACCAGATTCTTATCCCTTGACATGGTGTGGAGGGCCTTGTGCTCCCTTCCTGGTGTCCTCCAGGCTATGGTCTCTTCCTCAGGCCTCCTTAAGCTCCCTGGCCCATCTCCAGGCCCTGCTATCAAAACGGGATTCAGTGGTGACACTGAAAGAAGTCACCCAGGACCCTGAGGATGGCATCCCCGGAGACTGGAATCGATAGTTTCCAGCCCATGAGTCTCCTGGCGTCAGACGTATGCCTTCCTGCTGCTCCTCCCTCCACCAGCCCAGGCAGTGTAGCTGTGGGGGCCAGCAGTTTGTGCAAAGTGGGGAGACGCCCCTGAAGCACATACCCCTTGGGCAGGTGACTGTCGTGGGCGGGTGACTGCCTTGGGCAGAGGTTCTTAGTCCCTCTGCACCCCTGGACCCCATCCTGCTGCAGCATCTCACCTTCTTGAGTTTCTTGGTTTTGACCTCCACTTCCTGCTGCAGGGACGTGTAGGTGCCCCGAAGCTCCATGGTCTCCTCATCTCGGAGCATCATCTCTTGCTGCATTTCCCGCTCCCGGCGTTTCTATGGCAAGGCAGGGCAAGGGGACCTCAGTGGAACAGCATGTACTGGAGGAGGACCAACAGAGCTCAGGGGACTAGCTTACTCTGCCTGTCACAGCACCTGGCTTTACCATGGCCCTGGGTACCAGGAAGGAGAAGGAGGAGCCCCACGGCCCATGTCTACTGCTCCCACCCAATCCTAAGTGGAGCAGTGGATATGGACCCCTCCTCTCAGTGACTAGATGGATGGAGACTCAGCCCTCCCAGCTGGCACACACCAGGAGTACTACTCAGATGTCCATCACGCTGGCTTCTAAGCTGCCTCCTCTTTCCCCCATGCAGTGTTACAGTTGATTGTTGTTGTTGTCGTTGTTAGGTGCCATCGAGTTGGTATCCAACTCATAGCGACCCTCAAAGGGTTTTCAATGGCTGACTGTTTCGGGATTGCCTTGGGAGTGGATTGCCACGCCCTTCTCCCATTTTTATGGTGCTGGGAATTGAACTCGGGACCTCATAGACTGCAGCGCAGCGCTCTACCAACTGAGCTAAATCCCAGCCCCTACAGTTGATTAGTACCAACAAATTGTGGTTCTTGATGATTTAGGAAATAGTCGTACAGTTGGAGGGTAATGAACTTGCATTCTTGTGGAAAGCCCAGTAGTACATGGTGTCTTGTGGAAGCTGATATCATGGAGCACCACCATGTCCTCTCACCCACCAGCCAGCAGTCCCCCTGCGGAGGGAGAATCCTGGGTTGGCAGACTCAGGGAACCCAAAGTGCCATGTTTTTGGTTCTTAACACTGTAATTCTAGGAATCCTGAGTCCATGATGGTTCACTGCCTCACACCAGACAGGACCTCCAGGGGACCTGAGACCTGCAGCCCTACCTGCTCGGCAATCTCCTGCCTCTTCAGTTCCAGCATCTTCTGCTGCTCGTTAGTGTGATCCATGATGTTCCTACCCCCGATGAGCAGCTTGCTCTCCATGGCCTGGGGAGAGAAGGAGGTTCAGAGATGGGCTTTGCAAAGGGCCATAGCAGCCCCAGCTTGAGAGATTGTGCTTTTCTGTTCTGTGGTGCTTCTAGGAGTAGACACAAGATATGTCCCAGATAGGGCCTCTCAGCCTTCCATGAGAATGGAGTTTTCCCCTCCAGTCTCTTGAGCCCCAGCACAAGGCTCCCATTGTTCAGAAGACCATTAAGGAGGCAAAGAGAGGGAACCCCTCAGGGAATAGAGGGCACCTGCTCCCTTTGCTTTGTATCCAGAGAGAAGATTGGTTCACCAGGCCTGCCAGGAGGGTGGGTGGCAACCTATTCCTGGCAAGCAGGCCCCAGCTGGTGTGCAGGAGGGGGATATAAAAGGTAGTCACCAGGCAGCCCAGCCCTTGCTCTAAGTGGCTCCTAACTCAGGAAGACAGCTCACCACATTAATAACAGGGAAGGTTCTCATCTGTGGCTGATGTAGAAATGAGAAGAAAAAAGCTGGGTGTGGTGGCGCGCACCTGTAATCCCAGCACTTGGGAGGCTGAGGCAGGAGGATCTAGGTGAGTTCAAGGCCAGCTTGGGCTACACGGTGAGATCGTCTCAAAAAGAAAGGAAGAAAAGAAAGAGAAAAAGAAAAAAGAAAAGAGACAAGAGCAGAAGAAAAACTTAAGGGAGAGATTCTGTAACAACAGGGGGCAAAGGGGACCCCTGCATCTCCAGCCTCACTGAAAGCCCTGTGCTGTGTGAAAGCCCCAGGAAGTGCTTGATACAGACCTTCTGTAGGTGCTTTCAGAATCAGAAGCTGAAATAAGACGTTTGTGCAAATAGACTCCATAAAATGCACTGTCACTATTGGCAACAAGAGGGGGCTCCCCCCGGGCAGCCAGCTGCCCTCTGATCTCATCACAGGCATCCTGGAAGGTTGACATCACCTTGAGCCACCAGAAGAAATTGGCTGTCTCCCCACTGGAATTTTTCCCAGTGGAAGCTACTGACCTGCCTGAGGGTATTCAAAGTAGGCAGTACCATCAGTCTGGGCAGCAGGAAGCCGCCTGTGAGGGCCACCTCATTGGGGACAGAGCAGACAGGGGTTAAGGGCTACCATGGGGAGGTCAGAGGTTGGACTGTGCAAGGCACCAGCAGATACTAAAAAAAAAGTCGGGCCAGGGGGAGAGGCACAAGCCTCACACCGGCCCCACACAGCCTCGGAGGCCAAGGTCAGAAGAAGGAGCTCTCTCGAGTGGCTGGCTGTCCCCGCTGCCATACGGCAGCCACCTGTGCCCCTGGTCAATTGTCTTACCGTCTACTTTATAACCATGTCACAGACTTAATTTATCTCAGCTGCTTCTCGTTCAAGGTTGGCACTTGCACAACTCTGGGAATGAGTGACTCCTGAAATTTGGTGCCCTTGGCTGCTCACCTAGTGTGGCCCTGCATCTCACTCACTCCCACATTGCCAGCCACTAAATGGTATCAGATCTACCTCTTGGTGCGGTTTCCGATACTCCCTCCCTCTTGCCCTCACTGACACCTGCTGACTTCATTGTAATCCTTCCTACTTGCCTGGACCACCACTATGGAAGCCCCCTGCTTCAGTTTCCCCTTCTCATCTTCCACATTACAAACAGGGGATCCTCCCAAAACACAAGTCTGAATGGACACTCCTCTGCTTCAGACTGCTTGTTGGACTTCCATTTCATTCCATCAAAGACTGCAGCAGTGACAGGCCCTGTGGGCTGACCTAGCCTCCTGAGTCCCTTGACTGCTCATTCCTCATGGACACTGGGCACTCCGCCTTCACCCCCTAAATTTCAGTTCCCCTAGTGTGCTGTGACATATCATAAGTTTCTCAAAGGTTTTCTTCCCATTCTACATCCACCTGGCAAATTACTACTTATCCTGAAAGACCCAACATGAGCATCTTGGGAAATTTTCCCTGATCCCCTCAAAGCTGGTCTATCAGGCCTCCTCAACATAGTCATATGATTTCGCCATAATAGATCCATTATTTATCTACATCCTGTCTTCTTTGTGAACTCCTTCAAGGCAGGCATCATGTCCCACTCATACCTCAGGGTCCCCAGGGCTCAGCAGAGTGCCAGACACAAAGCAAGCATTCAAGTGCTTGATGAACCAAATGGAATCCTTCAGGGGTTGTCTCAGAGGGGTCCCACATCTTTCTTTGGGCTCTCTTATCCAGAATGGGCCCGGGCTCTATCCCAGCTTCTCTTCTTCCAGTTGATCAACCCATTCTTCCTGTCACAAGGTCTGAACAGCCAGGATACCCAGTAGGAGGCGTGTGTGAGAGTGAGAAAGAAGAGGAACCTCACAGAGGAAGCTCCCTATGTTGAGGACCCTGGGTAACTGATTGCTCTAGCTACTGGGTAATACAGTCTTTGGGGATCTGAGGTCTGGCTTGATCTCCAAATCTAGGACATACTTGTCCACTTCATCCCTGAGTCTTTGCATTTTCCTCAGCATTTTATGTGACTCTAGCATTCTTTACTCTTTGATACCTAATAAAAAGACATTAGTTCTCAAATTTTGGTTGCATGTTAGAATCACCAGGGAGGGTTTTAAACCACCCAGGCCTAGTCAATCAGAATCTGCATTGTACCTAGATCCCACGTGATGTGTGTGCATGATAATATTTAGAAAGAACTGTTCCATGGGGCATCCTATAGATACCATAATTTTCCCAATGAAAGCACAAAGAGGATAAATAACCTATTCAAGGTCACATCAGGACTCTTAAATTTGAATGGCGACTTCAGATCCAGGCCTGCCTGGCTCCAAAGCCCAAGTCCTTTCTTTTGTAGTCACTGCATTGAGTGTTTCAGGAAGTAACACTAGCTAAAAGAAAATCAACATGTTTCCAGCAAGAAAAAATCATGTCTGACTAATCTCACAGAGTTCTTTCAAACTGGGACAAAACAGGTTATTGCAGCACCCAGGGAAGCCAGTGGCCAGAACTTTGAATGTTAAAATTCTCCTGGCAAGGTTGTACATCAGAGGTTATTCAAAATTACATGTGAGGTGAGGAGATAGAGAAAGGAGAAGTGCTTCCTCATAAAAGGAGAAGTGGATTAGGGAAAGGAAAGAGAAAGGAACAGGCATTTCTCAAGTGTAGAGTGATAGGGCTGATCTGTACTAGCAACTGTGTAAGAAAAGGCACACTGGCAAAACACCTAACCTGAGGGATGCCCCCCAATCCTTCTAGGTGGCAAAGAACAGGAGAATTTCCAGGCTATGTGAGCTCACAAACAAAACAAAACAAAACAAAAAACAGGTGAGCTTCAGTTCCGGTTTTCCATTTGGGTGAAAACTGAACTCATTAAATGATAGCTGTGGGCAATCAGTTACGAGCTAGAGAAAAGGGAAAGGGGGAAGGGGAGTAATTCTCTACCGCTCCCAGAAGACACTGGCTTAATATGCCGCAGCAGCTAAAAACCCAATGGCAGCTGGCTGTGCAACATGGTGAAGGCTTTTTGGAAACAAAACAAAAAACATTATACCCTTGCTTAGAACCATGATGTGGCTGAACCTGGAGTTCTCTGTGTAATTCCCAATAGCATCTCCAGAGGCTCAAACGAGAGAAGAGATCCAGAGAAGGGCACTGAAGGCCCTCCTGGGGCTATAATAAGAGCCTGAAAAATAGGACTTTCCAGTCTGCAAAGACAAAGAAAGGTTAAGAGGACAGGCCTGGAAATGATACAATCCAAAACGGCTGAGGGAATGAAAGAACCTGACTTTTCCAGTCAATCCTAATGCACAGAATAAGAGCTTACAGCTTGAGTTTTGAAAGCAGCAATTTTTAGGACAAATAAAAGGAAGTTTTACTGTTTATTTTCTCTGATTTCAGGAGTTGGTACGGGATTTAACACTTAATAGTTTATTAAGAGATTCAAAGGAAATGCATTTTTAACCACTTCTTATCTCTCTCCAGAAAAAAAAAATTGCGCAAACATCAAAATAACCAGAGAAAAGAAAACAAAATGAGAAATTTCATCTGTTTCTTGCTATGGCTAATAATAATCTTTCATTTTCCCTGTGTTTTATTTTTTATTTTTATTATTTTACCCCCAGATTTTTCCATACATGCAAGCCTTTTTTTCACCTCTATACATATGCTAAAGCTACAAACTATAGGCTGCTATTTTCACTTTGTCTAATATTTCAAGCATTTTGTTACTTCTATATTCATGATTATAATTTTAATGGTTATATAACATTTAGAATGGATAGTTTATAGTATGTTAAATTATAAACAACCTCGCACAGACATTTTTTACTTTTTTGGATGGATTTGTTAGAAGGAAATTTCAGGAATACGACGTAAAGGGTTATAAATAATTTATGTGGAGTTGGGCGTGGTGGTGCAGGCCTGTAATCCCACTCCTCAGGAGGCCAAGGCCAGCTTGATCTACAAACTGAGACCCTATCTCAAAAACAAAAACAAAAACAAAACCATAAAATAAAACAAAACAACAGAAAACTTGTGTATCTTAGAACATTATGTCAAATTATCTTTCTAATGCCAGCAATAAGTAGTGGAACCTTTATGAAAGCATCATTGGCATGACATGTTATCATTTTTAACATGCATTGTAAAAATAGATATAAAACTAAGCCTCCTTATTTATTTTATATCCTCCATACCTTCAAGGTAATCTCACAGAGGCCTGGTGTCTTCTTTCCTAATCTATTCTTCTATGCTTTTGGGGGGTAATTTTTTTTTTTCTTTTGTGATATTGGGAGGCTGAACCCAGAGCCTCACATATACTTTGTAAGTGCTCTACCACTGAGCTGCAATCCAGCCCCTTTTTTACTGTTTATCTTGAGACAGAGTCTCGTTAAGTTATGCAGGTTGCCTATGGCCTCGAACCTGCAATCCTCTGGCCTTAGCCTCTTGAGTCACTGTGATTACAAGCGTGAACCACCCTGCCTGGCTTTGGGGTGGTTTTTAAATGAGGACATGGACCCTCGATTCAAAACAGAATTCTTTATTTATTCAGCCTCCACCTTCCCCTGCTTGTTGTTGTTGTTGTTAGGTGCCATGGAGTCGGTATCCGACTCATAGCGACCCTCTGTACAACAGGGGAAACACTATTGTCAGTGCTTCTCTGCTGTTCATAGGGTTTTCAATGGCAGATTGATTTTTGGGAGGGGGTTGCCAGGTCCTTCTCCCAAGCCTACAGCTTCTGGTGTTCCCAGGCGGTCTCCCATCCAGG
>VMDO01015579.1:0-50623 GCA_007922755.1 Pedetes capensis
GTTTATTGCAACACAAACTTACAGAAAACAATTCAAAGGTATTAGACTTAAAATGTCTTAATACCTGTTTTAGGACTTCTCCTGATACCAAAGAACTGTTTTCCTTCTCTTATCCTTTTTTCTATTCTGACTTTTTCCAACCTCAGGGCTACTTTTCTCTCACTGGAGTTCTGGACATTGAACAATATGACAATACCTGAATCTGTCACTTTTCCCAATCCACATTTACACCTACTCTCTATTCACATATATAACTTGCTCTTTGAGAAATCATCTTTTCTGCAGGTAATACAAATGATCACAATCTATTATGGAATTATGGTCCTGGGAGTCAGGCATCTGTGACAATCAAAGACTTTCTGTTTGTGCAACTTTCTCTTGACTTATACATGTCCCCAAACATAACAAGAGTAAGACTATAGGGAGATTCAAATTCTCATATGAAATCTTTTTCCTCCACACATACAGAGGCCAGGGTATTCTATTAATTAATTGAAACAATTTAACTATAAGGGTTCAAAAAATAACTTTTTTACCTTTAGAGTTGAATGCATTCTGAAAATATTGACCTCACTTTTATTTTTCCTACTAGTCCAAAAATTATGCCAATATTTAGAGGATATTCTACCTTCACTTGTCATGCAAAGGAAAATATGTATGTATTTCTTGATGAAGGTGATCAGAGAAATAGTGAAAGTGGATGCAAATAAAATGTCAAGAAGAGATTTTACTAATTTATTTTCTAAAGTCAACATTATAATAGGCCTATTTGTAGGGTTCCCAAAGAACCAGAACTAATAATATATAGTTATAAGGGACTGACTCAAGAAATTATGGAAAATGAGAACTCCTACAACTGCTCTCCAGTGGTAAAGGCTAAGGTATACTGGTCATGCAGTTTTAGTACAAACATGAACACCTGAGAAACAAGAAAACCAATGAAATAAGTCTCTGTCTGAGCCTGAAATCCCGGAAACCTGAAGCCAGATGTCAGATTATGGAAAAACACAGACTTCCCATCTCAAACATAGGGCAAATTTACTGATCCTTGGTCTTTTTGTTCTATTCTCTTTCCCAAAGAATGGGATAATGCCCAATGGAATTGGTGAAGGCTGATCCTTTTACTTATTCTACCAATTCATTTGCTAATCTGTTCTGGAAACACTGTCATGGTAGAATTTATCCTGTATTTAGTTTGGGAATAATACATTCAGTGCCATTTATTTCCCATAATTGTGGATTCTGTTATTTAAAAGTTTTGTTGCTTCATTTTTAAACAAAACTACATTGTGTTTTTATGTTGATGTTGTTGTTGTTAGGTGCCTTTGAGTCAAGTCTGACTCATAGCAACCCTATGTACAACAGATCGAAACACTTGCCGATTCTGTGCCAGGCAAACCATCTTATTAATGTTTAAGCCCATTGTTGCACACACTATGTCCATCCATCTGGTGGGGCATTTTCCTCTTTTGTGTTGACCTGCCACTCTCCCAAACATGATGTCCTTCTCCAGGGATTGATCTCTCCTGACTACATGTCTGAAGTATGTAAGACGCACTCTGGCCATTCTTGCTTCCAAGGAGCACTCTGGTTGCACTTCTTCTAGGATAGATTTGTTGGTTCTTTTGGCAGTCCATGGTATACTCAATAGACATCTCCAGCACCACAATTCAAAAGCATCAATTCTTTTTCTGTCTCTCTTGTTCAATGTCCAGCCTTCATAACCATATGATGCCACTGAAAATACCATGGCATGAGTCAGATGCACCTTCGTCTTCAATGTGACATCTTTGCTTTTCAATACTCTAAAGAGATCTTTTGCCACAGCTTTTCCTATAGCAAAGCATCTTTTGATTTCTTGACTGCTGCTTCCACGGGTGTTGATTATAGAGCCAAGCAAAGCAAAATCTTGGACAACCTCAATCTTTTCTCCATTGATTTTGAAGTTGTGTGCTGAGCCAGTCGTAAGGATTTTTGTTTCGTTGATGTTTAATCATAACCCATATTGAAGGCTATGACCTTTGATCTTCATCAGTAAATGTTTTAAATCCTCTTCACTTTCAGCAAGCAGAGTTGTGCCATCTGCATAACGCAAGTTGTTAATGAATCTTCCTCCAATCTTGATGCTGCATTCTTCCTCATAAAGTGCAGCTTCTCAGATTATTTGCTCAGCATATAAATTGAGGAGATAGGGTGAAAGTATACAGCCCTGACATACACCTTTCCCAACTTTAAACCACTCAGTGTTTCCTTGTTCTATTCGAACAACTGCCTCCTGGTTCATGTACAGATTTCTCATGAGCACAGTTAGGTGTTCTGGTATTCCCATTTTTTGAAGTGTTATCCACAATTTGTTATGATCCACACAATCAAATGCTTTTGCATATTCAATAAAACCTAGATATACATCATTCTGATATTCTCTGCTTTCAGCTAATATCCACCTGACATCAGCAATGATGTCCCTGGTTCCCCACCCTCTTCTGAATCCTGCTTGATTTTCCAGAAATTCCCTGTCTATATACTGTTGCAGATGCTTCTGAAAGATCTTTAGTAGAATTTTTCTGGTGTGTGATATTAATGATATTGCCCGATAGTTTGCACATTCAGTTGGATCCCCTTTTTTGGGAAGAGGCACAAATATGGATCTCTTCCAGTCAGCCAAGTAGCTGTTTTCCAAATCTGTTGGCATAAACATGTTAACACCTCCAGTGCTGCATCTGTTTGTTGAAACATCTCTATCGGTATCCCATCAATTCCTGGAGCCTTGTGTTTCACCAGTTATTTCAAGGCATCTTCCACTTCATCCTTCCACACCATTGGTTCCTCTTCATATGCAACCTCTTGGAATGGTTGGTCATCTACCAATTCTTTCTTGTATAATGACTCTGTGTATTCTTCCCATCTTCTTTTGATGTTCCCTGCATCATTTAATATTTTCCCTGTAGAATCTTTCACTGCTGCCACTTGAGGCTTGAATTTTTTCTTCACTTCCTTAAGCTTGAGAAATACAGAGCATGTTCTTCCCTTTTGGTTTTCTGCCTCCAGCTCCTTGCACATGTCATTATTATGTTTGTTTTCGTCTTCTCTATCTGCCTTCTGAAATCTTCTGTTTAGTTCCTTAACTTCATCATGTCTTCCTTTTACTTTAGCTGCTGGACGGTGGGCAAGGTCCAGTGTCTCTTTTGACACGTAATTTGGTCTTTTTTTCTTCCTTGTCTTTTTAAGAACTTTTTGCTTCCTTCTTGAATGATATCTTTTATGTCATACCACAACTCTTCTAGTCTCCTATCATTTGTGTCTAATGCATTAAACCTATTTTGGATGTGGTCTCTGAACTCAGGTGGGAGATACTCAAGGTCATACCATGGCTCTCATACACTTGTTCTAATTTTCTTCAGCTTCAGTTTGAACTTGCATATGAGAAGTTGATGGTCTGATGCACAGTCAGCACCTGGTCTTGTTTTGACATTTTGTATAGAGCTTTTCCATCATCTCTTTCCACATATGTAGTCAATTTGATTCCTCTATGTTCCATCTGGTGAAGTCCATGTGTATAGTCTCTGTTTATGATGCTGAAAAAATATATTTGCAATGAAAAGGTCATTTGTCTGACAAATTTCTATCATGTGATCTCCAGCTTCGTTTCTGTCACCAAGACCATATTTTCCAACTACTGAGCCTTCTTCTTTGTTTCCAACCTTTGAATTCCAGTCACCAGTGGTTATCAGTATGTCTTGATTGCATGTTTGATCTATTTCAGATTGCAGAAGCTTATAAAAGTCTTCCCTTTCTTCATTTGTGGCCTTAGTGGTGTGTGCATAAATTTGAATAATAATCATTTTAACTGGCCTTCCTTGTAGGTGTATGGATATTATTCTATCACTGACAACATTGTATTTCATGACAGATGTTGAAATGTCTTTTTTGATGATGAATGCAACCCCCTATCTCTTTAGTTTATCATTCCCAGCATAGTAGACCATATGATTGTCTGACTCAAAATGGCCTATGCCGGTCCATTTTAGCTCACTGATGCCTAGAATGTCAATGTTTATGCGATACATTTCTCTTTTAATGATTTCTAATTTGCTTAGATTCATACTATATACATTCCATGTTCCAATTTTTAATGGATGTTTACAGTTGTTTCTCCTCATTTTGAGTTGTGCCACATCAGCAAGTTGAGCACCCTGGGGCTTTATTCCATTTCAGTCATCACAGTAGACTCTACTTGGAGGAGGCAACATTTCCCCAGTAGTCTTTTGAGTGCCTTACAACCTGGGGACCTCATTTTCCGGCACTATATCTGACAGTGTTTCTTTGCTATCCATAGGGTTTTCAATGGCTAGTTGTTTCGGGAGTGTCTCACCAGGTCCTACTTCCTATTCTGTCTTAGTCTGGAAGCTCAGCTGAAAACCTGTCCACCATGGGTAACCTTGCTCATGTCCGACGTTACAGAGGCAGAGCTCTCAGCCTCATCACAACACACAAGCCCCCACAGTGTGGCAAACTGACAGATGTGTGGGGGGTGTTTTTATATATGTATGCATATATACACAACCTATACAAATATATCTAATGTATATTTTTGAGCATATTCTTATATCTGAAGACTATCACAATTTACTTTTGATTATATAAATGCCAGGATGTATATTTCTTTCCTTAAAAATTTTTGTAAACACATGTCTTTTCATTTTATTTTATAGAATATCAATGTTTCTCTTGCTGGCAACAATTTTGCCTACCCTTAATGTCAATATTTTAGGAGATTCTCATTGTTAAAAATTTTCCAGCTATCATTTTTATCTATAGACAAATTTAAAATTAGAACTACTATAAACTTATAATTTAAAAACCAATAGTATTTAAATGTAGTTCATATGGGAATATGAACTGCCATTCTCTTCTTAAACTAGTTACCTGTGACATTACACCTGGTGACAACATTTATCCTCATAGATATGCTCAATCAGAATGATGTAATGAGATTTACAAAAAAAGACGGAAATTTCAAATATTTTGCTGATTTTCCTCAACTTGGGAAAAATTTTTATAGCCCTGCTTCAAGGAAAAGTCAGTTCCATTACCAAAAGTTGTTCATAGCTTTGTGAACACACAACAAAGTGCACCAGGATAAAAGTACCCAAAGGTTAATATGCCACTAAAGCTTTCTGCAAAAGCTCTGTGCTTTTTGATTGAAGGGATAGTGCCTGGAAGAAATAAAGACAAAGAAAATATCAGTATTAGATAACATCACAAATTCTCTTTACTTGAGACAATGCAATAATATCCGTAAGTTTTGTGTCTTTATCTGATCTGACAAAGTCTTCATATCTCTTTTTGAAGAAGGCAGTTAGAGTAGTTTCCTTCATTATAACTGACAGCAAGTAGGTTTAGGGCTATGAAATGACTTCTCATACATACTTTGTTTGTTTACTCAAAATACTGCTACAAATATAAAGACCTCCAACAATTCCCTAAGTCATAGTTCACAAACCATCTAATGTGTATTTTTGAGCATATTTGACTATACATAAATACTACAAAATAAGTTAACTTTAGTGGCATTTCTTGGTGAGGAAACACACCAATAACGATTTAAAAAATATATTTTCATCTCAGAAAATAATCCTAATAGGAGAGCAAAGCACTCCCAAGGAAGCTGCCATTATAGCCAATTACCTCAGCTGCTCAAATAGCACCTTTGCCCGTACCCAGAAAGTATGAACAGATCCTTGTGATTAGTTAAAATCCAATTAAACAATATCTGTTTCTTCTTCCAAGATTCTGGAAATTTCCTTTTCAGATATATAATAAGGAGTTAATTATCTCCTGGTGTTCCCTTGCCTACTTTATGCTAGGCTTTGCAGGTCTTCTCTGGTGAAGGCTCCTTTCGAATGGTCCCAGGAAAATCTCATGGCAGCCTTTATAGAGCTTTTGCTTAAGCAGTAAAATCTTCCTTGTTTGTAAAGAGACAATGTTTAATTTAGGCAGTCCCCATGGAAAGTGAGGCACATTTCCAAAAATGTGCGGGGTTCTTAATGATCACTTTTATGGCTCACACCATCAAATCTCTTTCTCACCATTGCTTTTTATTCACTACTCCCAGAATGACAAGCCCCACCCCACAATTCTGTTAAATAATAAAGTTGTCCAATCTAGCCACAGAGTTGTTCACCTGTGACATAAAAATGTTGTGCTGTCAAATTAAGGTCCTTTTTTGTTTCAAAAGGATACTGAATTTCTAAGTTCTTTCTTTTTCTTGTTACTTATCTTCAATAATAGTAGAATAAAATTAACCATACTGTTTTTACAAATATAACTAAATTAGTAGCTATTGATTATCAGGTTTATGTTATTTATATATGAAAATATAATGCTTTATATTTTAAATATTTACTATTTGCATTCTTTGCTTTTTTACATCAAAATCAGTTTGAGTGTTTTTGTATTTAAGATGTATTTTGACCTGGTATATTTCTATTATAAATGTCCATGCTGGAAAAACTGGAAGTATTTTATTTATGAATACGTAAAGGCTTCTGTAATCCCCACAGAATTAATGATACATATTTGTTTGCCTGACTCTGACAAACTCTTTCTTTAAGGAAGGAATAAGTTTAAGCAAAAAAAAGAAAATAAAATAGAAAAGGCAAGTTATGGGGAATGAAATGTTGAGTTTTAATTCTAGTTTGTTTGCTTTTACCTCTATAACTCATTTACTGATTTCCATCTCCACATGTTATCTGTGACTTACTTGCTCATAAAATTCTGCATAATGTGCATACCAATATTTATTATCACTCCCAGAACAATCACCTAGTCTCCTCCCATCTACTCTTGACATGTTTCAGGAAAAGTCTTCCAGTGTAAGCTTCTCACAGAAATCTAACTCCAAAAACTTGATGTTTCCTAATGTGCTAGTTTACATTTGTGTTTGTGTATTTACTTTGTCAGTTGTGTTTGGTTTCAGAGATGCAAACTTGGTAAGTAATATTTCAACATATATATCTAAAAAATTTTGATATTGTCATAACTGCATTCTTTCTTTAATTATGGACCAGTATTAGAAACCTTCCAAGCCCTTTCCTAACTCTGAACTTTTCCTTCATTCTCCTTTTTCTTCCTCCTTCTCTTGTTCTAACCATTCTTTCCTTTTTTTTTCTTTCCTCTTCCCATTATTCTTGACCCAAAGAAAATCTCCTCAGATCTCTTTTCACCCTCTTGTTTTTAACAGCATGTCTGGTCAACAGTATTATGTTACCACTAAATTAGGCGATTTATCTCAAGACTACCAGTAATGTGCGATCTTTCTAATGTTCTAGGAGACAGAGAAGGTTGACTAAGGCTTCTGTGCTATGAGGTCACACGATGGAAGGCAGTCGACTGTTTTGATCATAGATGTGGTTGATACAGTTTGGGAAAAGATAGTCTATATTGTCTGAGGTGACAGAGCTATGGATCAATTTTGAGACAAGAATCAAGATTTGAGATGAAGAGATTAAGAGAGTAGAACCAAGTAAAGCAAAATATTGGAGAAACTCCACACCTACAGAAGCAGCAGGTAAGAAATCAAAAGATGACTGCACTGGGAAAAGCAGTTGCAAAAGACTTTACAGTGCTGAAAAGTAAAGAAGTCACAGTGAAGAAAAAAGTGTGCTTGACTCATGCCATGGTATTTCCTGTTGCATTATATGCTTGTGAACATTACAAAAGGAAGATGGGAGAAGAATTGAAGTTTTTGGATTATGATTCTCGAGATGAAGATAGAATATACTGTGGTCTGCCAAAAGAAGCAGCAGTTGTGTCTTAGAAGGGCAACCAAAGTGCTCCTTGGAAACAAGGATGACTACACTGGGTCTCATGTGTTTTGGACAGGTCAGGAGGGTTCAATCCCTGGAGCAGGACTTTGTGTTTGGGAGGGTGGGAAGTCAATAGCAAAAAGAGAGACCCTCAACTAGAAGGACTGACACAATGATGCAATAATGCACGTAAACAAAAAAGATCATGTGCCTGGTAGTGTTAGGGAGTGATTTGCTCTGTTGTACATAGGATCGTTATGAGTCAGATCCAACTGGATGACACCTAACAACAATAATTGTTTGAGAAGCCAATAGAAATTACATTGTCTTTTGTTCATTTTTTTCTTCTTTATCTAAACAACATCCCCAGCTGCTCAACCTTCCAATTATAAACCTCAGTATCATCTTAATATTTTTCTTTTCCTACAGTTTATATAACATATTGATAAGCCCAAAGGCTATTCAATTTTATCACTTATAGCCATTGCCTCTGTTTCACTGACTATAATATTCTTTCGTAGGTATCCATAACTCCTTGTTTAAACTATTGCAATCATTTCTGCCATCAGAGCTCACTTTATCTCTCAATCTATTAGGAGTTTTATTTCTCAAACTTGCAAAATTTGATTAAGGCATATCCCTGGGTCACAAACTAACAACAACAAATACAATTTCTTAATTATTTTAATGACACATGATTTTTTTTGGTACTGGACATTGAACCCAGGGCTTTGTGCTTGCATGATTTGCAAGTGCTGGACCACTAAGCTGCATCCCCAACCCATTTTTTGTTTACATTTTTGAGACAAAGTCTCACAAAATTACACAGAGTGCCTCTGTCTCAAACTTGCGATTCTCCTGCCTCTGCCTCCCTAGCCACTGGGATTAGAGGCATGCACCACTGCACCCAGCTCCATGACACATAATTTCTTATAGTGCCTAGAAAGCTTCAAATCGATGAGAACATTTTAAAAATCAAAGTGATGGTTTCTATAAATCTTACCCTTTTCAGTGTGAAATATGGTGTTCTTCTTTCCTTATGGATGATTCTGAGGTTTCTTTTTTCACTCTAACCATTCGTTATTGGCATAATAATATTCCTATTCCCCTAATTTTTCAAATCCCTGTTCAAATGTCATTCTTTCCTACTCACTACTGGGAGACATAACCACATTTTACCTGGAGGGTCCTTTGTGAGGACTCTTGGAATGTATTCTTTAAATTAAAAGAATTAAATATAAAAAATAGCCTCACTAAATCTGTAGCATACCCCAACTTTCTTTTCCCCCAAATAGATAAATTATTTGTACAAAAAATTGTATTGAATTAGTCAGTAACATTCGACCGTAGGTTTTCTGCCAAACTTCATTATTTCATTGGTAGGTTATCATACTTTCCAACATAATACACTAGCATTTTTATTTATACCACAATTTTTATAGTAGTGAAACCCACTTATTAATTCTAGGCTTATGAAATTTTTTCACCAGTATAGATGGATTAAAATAATGAGTGTACTGGAAAAGTCTCGGCCAGAACTCAGTTTCGACATCAATTATGTAAACCCTCAACAAATGCATTGTCAGTGGGAAGGATGTTTTCTCCTCCTATCACCTACACTAAATTCTGAACTCAGTTTGAGTTATGTTTTATAAATGATTGCTCCTGAAGTTGTTATTCTGTCTTATTATATTGCTCTAAGCTCTATTTCTCAAATCTGAAGTGTTTTGAGTACAAACAAGGGGCATTTTCCTTCCATTAATTTAATTTACTAACATGAAATTGTGAATATTTGTCAGTTTTTCATTAATAAAATTTGTGATTTCATAAGGTTGATGGTAATGTTTAATTTAATAACTTAATGCGTGTATGAATGTGTATGCCTAATTGATAATCTCCTCAAGTCTAGCCTTAGTATTCATGACTTTTTGTGCACTAATGTAAAATCAGTTTCTCATCATCCACTTATGTTATTCATTTACTTAAAAATCTTCACCAACATGAGGAAAGCACAATCATCTCTGTCTACTTAAGTGATGACAAGCCTTTTAAAGTGTGTATCATGTTTTATTACTATCTTAAAAGTTTTACAATTACTAAAATTTACATAATGACCTTTCCATCCTATACAAATAGAAATAGAATAGTGCTATAATTCTGTAAATATACACAGGGGAATTGTTTGTTACTTATATATACCATGAACACATGAAAACATAACTCAAATTAACTATAGCTAATGATTAGATGCCTGCAGCCATAGTCCTGTGGCTACCGACTGGATGGAACCTAACAACAACAACGATTAGATTGTGGCTAGGATTTAACTCAGTTGGTAGAGCACTGCTCTGCAGCCTCTGAAGTCCCCAGTTTGATTCCCAGCCCCACAAAAATGGGAGGAAGACATGGCAATCCACTTCTGAGGCAATCCCAAAACAACCAGACATTGAAAATCCTGTGAGAGTTGCTGTCAGTCAGACATGACTGGACAGCACCTAACAACAACAATGATTAGATTAAAGTGTTTTCTTAGAGAAATGATAAATATAAATGAATTTTTTATGTCAGTTACTATTTTTGCCTTAGTTTTGAAGTATATGAATCATATACAGCTAAAATATATTTATTGTTGTTGAATTGTAAAAGCTCATTAAAAATCCATCCTGATTTTTCCATGTTTTCCTCTGAAACATAGGTGAATGAGGAATTTTCTATCACCAAGCACATTTTTGAAAGGGTATAAATGAATGAAGTGTCAACTAATGGCATAAAACAAAAAGAAAAAAAATTACTTATTTTTGTTCATGTAACATAGTTAACACTGAACTGTTACAAACACCACCTGTTTTAATCACTATCCCTTGTTTCCCCTGTTTCCTTCCTCTTCTCTCTATTGTTTGGATATTCAAAGGTTTTGGATAATTAATTATACAGAACTGCTTTAAACAAGTCTTTGCCCCCAGAGGCCTTTCAAATAATTAGCCTCTTTCCAAGTGTTCAAAGATGTAGTGCATTGTGTCGAGATTGTAAAGTCTTCAAATTTTTTGCTTCTTTTAGCTGATCTACATTAACCCAATCTTTCTTATTCCCAATTGTTGAATAAAACATAGACAGAAGATGGCACTGTTTCTTCATTGTTTCAATACGGTTATTCAGAATTCTCTGTACTCTGAATAACAAAAAATAAAATTTAAAAAGTCATTTGCAAGAAAAACATATAGTTTTATTACAAAGTGGAGGTAAGTCTGCATGGCCTAAAGTATAATTTATTTGAGCACTAGAATAGAAAATAATTTAAACTTAAACACGAAAATATAAGCCATGATATGTACTTACCTTACACTGAAATTGAAGGAGCAGCTCAGTTTGTAGCCCAGCATTTATATACATATAAATATCATGCTCTTTATGATGTAAAGGGATTTGAATAAATGAATATTCACTTAGGAGTTTGCGTACCATCCTTTTCAAATCAAGAAACTTTGCACAAGTTACTTCTCTCTGAATCAAAATGTTGTCATTTGCAAATTTGAGGTAATAATGTTTATTCTGTTTTTACCATTAAGGTAAAAGTATGTGTTCAGCTGATAGATAGTGATTTATCATGCTACATTATAATCTTTGTGGAGGGTAGAGAAAAAATATTCTTTATCACTATAAAATCAACATTTAGCATAATGTCTGACATTGAGTAGAGCCTGAAAAACATTATTTAAGGGGTTAAGAGCAAAAATATGTAAGTTATTTCAAACAACTTACTACCAGGAAAACAAAAATCCTAATTTAAAGATGAGCAAAAGATCTGAAAGGCATTTTTCAAAAGAAACATGGAAATGGCCAGAAGGTAAGTTAAAAATGGCCAGCATCAGCAACAAATTTGAAAATACAAATAAAACCACAATGAAATATTACCTCACACCTGCTGGGATGGTTGTTATTAAAAAGCCAAGAGAAAAGAAGTATTGGAAATAATGTAAAAAAAATGGAATTCCTAAGCAGTTGGTGAGAATATAAATTAGTAGAGTCATGAAGAACAGGAGCATTATTCACAACAGTCAAGATATGAAATCAATTTAAGTGTTCCTAAGTTAATGTACGCCTTCAGGCGTAGCCCTGTGGCATCCAAGCTCCACCAATCTCAGAAGCTAAGCAGGGTCGGGCATGGTTAGTCCTTGGATGGGAGACCTCCTGGGAACACCAGGTGCTGTAGGCTTGGGAGAAGGACCCGACAATCTACTCCCAAAAATCAATTTGCCATTGAAAACCCTATGAACAGCTGAGAAGCACTGACAATAGTGTTTCGCCTGTTGTACTCAGGGTGGCTATGAGTTGGATACTGACTCAACGGCACTTGACAACAACAACAAGTTAATGTACATAGGATCACTATGAGTAGGACACCAACTGGACAGCACCTAACAACAACAAATTAATGAATGAATAAAGAAAATGTGATATACAATAGAAGTACACACAATTGTTTCCAGTTGCATCACATGCTTCCGAAAGCTAGACAGCCAATAGGGGAGAAAAGAGGAAAATCACAATGTTTTGAATTATGGTGCTGGAGGTGAATATTGACTATACCATGGACTGCCAAAAGAATCAACCAATTCATCATACAAGAAGTGAAACCAGAGTGATCCTTGGAAGCAAGGACCGATGGACTATGTCTTATGTATTTTGGACACATTCTTAGGTGGAACCAACCCCTGGAAAAGGACATCATCCTTGGGAAAGTGTTGCGTCAATGAAATAAAGGAAGACTTTCAACCACATGAATTGACTGGGGGCTGCAAAAATTTGCTTAAACATAAAAAAGATCATGTGCATAGCACAGTGTCAGAGAGTGTTTTGTTATACATAGGGTCCCTATGAGTCAGACTTGACTGGATTGTATCTAACAACACGATATCTACATATCTCTATCTATCTATCTATCTACCTATCTATCTATCTATCTATCTATCCACTCACACAATGGGATAATATCCGGTGTTAAAGAAAAAATAAACTATGTCATTTGTGACAACATGGATGATCTCAGATCACATTAGAGAAAGTGAAATAAACCAAACATAGTAAGCCAAATACTATATGATCTCAGTTATATGTAGAATCTAAAAGAGTAGAATGGAAGGGAGCTGAGAATAAAATGGTGATTACCAGAACTAGGGGTAGGGGAGTAGGGAAGATGTTATTCAAAGATATAAATTTTCAGTTACAGAGGAGAAATAAGTTTAGAAGGTCTACTGTAAAACATAATGATTAGAGTTAATAATAGTGTATTATGTATCTAAAGTTCATGAGAGTATACTTCAAATGTTTTTATCACACCAAAAATAATATTTAGGTAATAGATATGTTAATTAGCTTTATTTAGTCATCCTATGATGTATGCATTAATCAAAAGATCTTGTGCCCCGTGAATATTCACAATTTTGTCAACTAAAACAAAATTTAAATAAATAAAGTTATGTAATTTAAGGTGTAAATTTCTTTCAAAAGCCAGTTCAATACATTATTTTGGCACCTGGAAAACTTTACATAAACTAGAATTTCTGTACATCCTAATAGAAATTGTCAATCTAGAAATCATTTAACCAGGAAAAAAAATGTTATTTAGGTAGAAGAAATGAATTGTTATTTCTTTAAATGGTTTCCAAACAGTGTCTTTATATGACAAAGTTTTCATAATCACTAAAGAATGAAAATAAGTAATCTAAATATTAGAAAGAAATTTACCCATGGTCTAGTCTATAATCCTAGCCATTTGTAAGGCAGAGGCAAGAATACTACAAATACCAGGCTCAGGGTAGAGGGAGCTTGCAGAGTTTGCATGAGGCCCTGGGTTCAACAGCCAAATACTGAAAAGAAAAGAAAAGAAAAAAAAAAAAACAGAGAAAAAAAACTTACTTTTCTTGTTTTGTAATTCTACTGCTTGTCAGTCTTATATTCAAATAGATTATTATGTTTGAAAACAAAACAAGGGAAAAAATTTTTACCTATGGGATTGCACAGATTCACAGGAAAGACAAATTAATTGAATGCAATCTACACTGATGAAACATGTACATTTAAAATGATCATAAATAGAAATGAAGAGCATACTATTTTTTATCTTAGAGTTTAACTCCAGACCTCACAAGTCTGGAAAAAATTCCAAATACATGTTTACAAAGGTTATTCACTAAAATCCCTTTCATTTTTTGCTGGAGCTGTAGCTAGCCTATATTTTTCAGTCTCTCTTCCTGTTAGGTTTGGCTATTTGATCAAGTTTTAGCCAATGGAATGTGAATTCAGGTCATATGTGCTTTTGCTATGTGAAGTCTTTTAAAGAAATACATATGCCTTTGGGATACTAAGTGCAAGGTGGTGGTTGAACTTCATCTGCAGGGAAGAATATTTTATCACTGATATGTTTAGAACTGCCACTGCAGAGAATTTCATTTTTCCTTCCACAAGCAAAGTGCAGATGGGAATAAAAAGCAGCCTCAAGGAATGGAAAATTACAAGGTGGTAAAATCCTAGGCTCCTCACTTGTGGATATGATGAACCAGGGAAACCAGATTTACAGAAATAAATGAAAAATAAACTTGCATTGAGTTGGTATATTATATGTTATTGTGTGTTCTTATTCTAATTAGTTCACATTACATGAAATAACTCCATGAGGACATAGTGATATGATGTCCAGTGAGCACTCAAAATTGGCTATTTATGGTTTTTAATCATTTTTTTGTGGTGCTATATAGGTAATTAATACATCCCTGCTTTGTATTGTCCTAATAAAGTAAAGGGTTTATTGTCTGAAAAAAGTCTGATATTAATAATATATACTGTTCTCTGGGCTTTTCTAAGCAACAATAGGAATGCTTTGCTTACTTAACTCCAGTCTTACTGTTGTTAGGTGCTGTGGAGTTGGGCACAACTCATAGCTACTCTCACAGGGTTTTCAATGGCTGATTGTTTCAGCATTGTTTTCAGTAGTGGATTGCCACATCCTTCTTTCTTTTTTGGGGTGCTGGGGATCGAACTCGGGTCCGCAGGAAGTGCAGAGCAATTCTCTACCAACTGAGCTATACTCTAGCGCCTAACTCCAACTAGTAAGAGTTTTATCAAGAAGGAAGACAAACTGCTTGTCCAGCTAACTAGCAATTTGATACAGTAGGTATATAATCTTTTAACTAAATAAAAGTATTAAAACCTTTATACAACTAACTTTGCTATATTCTGCACAGATATCTGTTATAACTATATATCCAGTAAGTTCATCATTTAAGCCCTTTTCAGGATTGCTTCATTTCAATACCAAATACAATTAAAGTAGTAGAAGTGGGGAATTATTAATGGAATCTCTATTAGATAATTCTACATTCTGTGTATTTGATGTTGGTGGGTTGGTGTGGCTGGGATGGATACAGAGGAAAGAATAATTTTATCTCCATGGCAAAAAACAGTATATTGATAATTCCTTTCATTCTAGAGCATTAGTCAACATTATCTCCTCTCATTATCTCTTTAGGTCTAAGGACAATAGGTTGTGGCAACTTCTTTAGTTGGTTCCCCCTATCATGTGCACATCATTTATAGGCAGAGAATTATCTTCTCTTCACTTGTGAGTAGACTTTGGTATTGCTAGAAGCACAAGTCACACATAGAATGTCATGGAACAGAATCTTATACCTAACATAAAAACTGAGTACATTCGATTCGAGTCCAGAAATCCTCTTTACACTATCTCTAAATTCCTTACCTGTTGACTATTCTTTATGACAAATGACTAAAATTTTGGAGAATACTCTTAACCAAATTCATTTTTTTTCATTTTTTGGTGGTACTTCAAATGCTTACAAATTTGACAGGGCAACCCATGAAGGTATGTTTTGGTACTTTAGGTCCTTGTCTTTTTGAAGCGTAGTCATATTTTGTTTGTTAACTGTTGGGGTTTCCTGTCCTTCCTGAAACTCTGTTTATAGAAGCAGGATGTCCTTAGAGAACACAAAGAAAAGGAAAAAAAAGCAGATTTTCTTTCCACTGGAAATTTTTAAAGTACACCTTAATGTGATTTATTCTGACATACTTTTCATTGTGACATTTCTGTATATGCATTTTGTTGTACATTATTCATATAGGTTCCCCCTTACCCTCTTGTACACTTCCTCCCCCTGTCCCACCCCCCCATCAAAGACTTCTCTACCATTTACTTATCTTTTTATGGTAATATTTTTCTGCATATCCTTGGGTTCCAGTTCTGTTTAAGATAGAAACTTTTTCTGCAGTGAACTTTCTTTTTACCTTGTCAGAACTATTACATGCATTTTCTACACCATCTCTAATAATAACATTCTTAGCTTTGTTTCCCTTTTGTTATGATCTGACCTTTGTATAGGATTTTTTCCTTCTTATAATTTTGATTCAGTTCCCACATATGAGTGAAAACATGTGGTGTTTCTCTTTCTCAGCTTGTGTTTGTTTACTTAAAATAATTTTCTCCAATTCCGTCCATTTTGCTACAAATGGCATTCTTTCTTTCTTTTCTTTTTTTTTTTTTTTTTGATTGCTGAGTGGTATTCCATTATGTATATGTATTTTACCCATTTTTCTGTTGAAGGGCACTTTGGTTGATTCTATATCCTTGCTATTGTGAAAAGTGCTGCATTGAACATGGAGATGCAGGTATCTCTGTGGTATGATGACCCATCTCCCTTTGGGTAAATTCTTAATAGTGTTATGACTGGGTCATATGGTAGATCTATTTTCAATTTTTTAAGATACCTCCATATTGATTTCCACCGTGGTTGGACCAATGTACAGCCCCACCAACAATGTAAGAGTGTTCCCTTTGCTCCACAACCTCCCCAGTATTTGTTGTTATTTGTTTTATTGATCTTCACCATTCTTACTGGTGTAAGGTGAAATCTCAGAGTTGTTTTAATTTGTATTTGGGAGAAAGTACTTGGTTTTTTGACAACTGTTTTTTCTTTTGTTGTTTGTTGTTGTTAAGTGTCATTAAGTTGTATCCAACTCATAGTGACCCTAAGTTCAGCAGAACAGAACATTACACAACACTCTGCCATACTCATGATCTCTTTATGTTTGAGTCCATTGCTGCAATTACTAAGTTTCTTCTCATTTTGAGTTGTGCCAAATCAGCAAAGGAGGTTTTGCTCCAATCTCTTCTGTTAGATTGACTCTACTTTGAGGAAGCAACTCTTACCCAGTTGTTTCTTGAATGTCTTCTAGATTGAGGGCTCATTTTCTGGCACTATATTTGACAGTGTTTCTCTGCTATTCTTAAGGTTTTCAATGTCTAATTGTTTGAGGTGTGAGCTACCTGGTCCGTCTCCCTAGTCTGTTTTAGTCCAGAAGCTTGGCTGAAACCAATCTACTATGGGTGGCCCTGCTGGTAATCTGAAATACCAGTGGTAAAGCTTTCAGCATCACAGCAACATGCATGCCCCCACAGCATGACAATTTGACTGACACATGGGGGATGTTTTTTATCTTACTCTATAAATATTAGCCTATCATACTTCTATAGCTGTTCAACTAGACATGATATTGTTTTTTTTCTTTCTTTATTTCTTCCTTCCTTCCTTCCTTCCTTTCTTTCTTTTTCTTTTTTAACTGAAGGCCTTTATCAATCAAAATTTCAAGTCACTATTCTTTGGATTATTTTTTTCTTATCCTATTAGCATCTCTTTTCAAGGGTATGCAACATTTGTATATTCTGTAAGTACATGTAGGCTGGATTTTCTCCAAAAAGTTCTTATGGATGCTTTCATTTAACAGAAAACAAAAGAATACAAAATTATGAGGATAATTTGTTTCCCTTATCAGTATTTTCATTTTATTTCTGGCAATGCATGTGATGTTACTATGTACAGCATGGTTTTGGCATCATGTATTTATCCACAGCCATTTTATGCTATTCTTTAAAAATCATTCCTTATAGCTGGGCATAGTAGCACATATCTATAATGCCAGCACTCATAAGGTGGAGACAGAAATATAGACAGAAATATAGGAACTAAGGCTTCACATGAGTCTATGGGAGACATTTCATATTTAAACCGTAACAGTCACCAATAGATTAATGGCCACCTGTTTACGAAGAACAGGCTAATTAATTAACTCAATATACAATTTAGTATTACTGTACTAAATTACTGTACATTTAGTACATGATATAACTTGTGCCATGTATTGAGAATGAATTAATTATACATATACCTGTAATTATTTTGAAGTGAAGTGGTCCCCCAAAAGGCCCATGTATTGCTTGATTTAATGCCAGCTGATAGGCTTCTAGGAAGTGCCTAGATACTAAGGACACTGACTGAAGAAATAGATCAACTCCTTGATGGACCCTAATGTGATGGAATTATTAGGAGGTGGTAGAAAGTGGGAGGTAAGACTTCTTGGAGAAAGTAGTTCACTAAGGGAATGTTCTCACACATGAAACCAATCCACACCTGATTTTGTAAACTTTTAAAACTGTTGAAATGGTATGGATTAGATCTGAGAGTATAGTAGCTGGCCTTTTCCTTCTCTCTCTGCTTTCTAGCCACCAAGAAGTGAGTACTTATGTTCCACTTTGCCCTTTCCCAGTGATGTTCTGCCTCACCAGAGCTCTAGAAACACTAATGAGACCTGACCACCATGAACTGAAACCCTTAAAGTTTAAGTAAAAGTAAATCTTTTCTCATTTTAAATTGTTTCACTATGGCATTTATCACAATGACAAAGAGCTGATTAATATAGCTCTTTCTTCAGTTGAGGGAGATGGAAACTTGTCAATAAAGTTAGAAGAATAAAATATTAAATATAGCAGCAACTACAATGAAAGGAATTTCACCTATGAGCTTTAGAAAAGGTATTTGACTTAACAAAACCTTGTTGTTGTTATTGTTGTTGCTGTTGCTGTTGTTGTAGTTGTTAGATGCCATCAAATTGGATACCAACTCTTAGTGATCCTACATACAATGGGGGAAACACTACTGATAGTGCTTCTCTGCTACTCATAGGGTTTTCAATGGTTGAATGGTTTTTGGGAGTGGGTTGCCTAGTCCTTCTCCCAAGCCTACAGCACCTGGTGTTCCCAGGCAGTTTCCCATCCAAGTAGTAATCAAGCCTGACTCTGCATAGATTCCGAGATCTGACCTATCGGATGCCACAGTGATACGGCTGCAGGCAAAGAAACCTTAGAATTATTAATTAAATTCTTACTGAATGATGAATAGGCATTAACTAGACAGAGTGAGAAAGAAAGAGGAACAACATTTGCAAAGGCCCTATGACAGAAATGAGGAAATTTTGTTGAAATGTTAGTATGGTGAGAAGGGTAGAGTTGGTGTAGAAAGAGGTAGCAGGGATCTGTGAGTGCATGATTTTAGGACTTTGCTTAGTAATACATTTTTTATTATTTTAATAGAAGTATGCTATTAGAGGGTTTTAAATAGAGAAGCAACATGTTTATTGGAGAGGGGCCAGCAAGCATAAAGGATATCAGTTGCTAGGAGACGGTTGTAATATTTCAAATGAGAAGTTTGAATGCATGTGGTGTTTTTGCAAATGAACTTAAGAGAGAGATATATGGTAAATAAATTCAATTAGACTTTTAGTTGGTTGGAGATACATTAATTGAGGAAAACATTCATGAAGAGACACAAAATTTCCTTGCCCTTATACACCACAATGGATAAGCCTCTTGACTAAACCATCTTGCAAAAAAACAAAACACTAAACACATACAAACAATACTCAAAACAAAACAAAAAACACCAGAAAATACTACAAAGATTTTCTTTTGGAAGTGCAATTCACAGAATGAAATTTCCACTAAATGTAGTTACCTAGTGGTGAATGCATTAATATAGATATGATGATGAAATAAATAAGGTTGGCTGAAAGACATAGGCACCTGTAGTCTTATGACTATGAACAAAAGAAATGAGATGTGATGGAATGGTTAGTGCTAAAAGGTAAGTCAAATTGAGCACAGCTGACATGACCTTTAAACGTAATTCGTTTGTCACATGGGTAACTTTTTCTGTCTCTACAAGTATAAAGATTACGTGATCTGTTTGTGTTTGCTTTTTTCATCTAAATTACACACACACACACACACACACACACACACACACTCACACCATTTGTTTTTCTCTGTCTACATAGCCCAAGTGTTGCCAAAAATGTGAAGTTTTCTCTTTTTCTCAGAAGTACAAAAATGTTATCTCTTTATTATAGTTCATGGTGACAAAAAGCAGATCTGTAGTTGCCTCTCAAGGGTGGAAATTAAGTGAAAAATCATGTGAAGGAATTTTGGGGAACAAAACAAATATTCTCCATTTTGTTTTAGCTAATGGTTACATGGCATCTGCTAGCTAAAATTCATCATGTTGTGTATTTAAAGGCATGAGCATCTTTTGTACACAAAATGCTCCTCAATTAAAAGTAAATGACAATAATTTTAAAATGGTTAAGCAAATATTTCTCAGTCTTTTCTGTGTTTGAAGGTAAGGTATTACAAAATATTGAATTACGTGCATGAAAGTAGGATAAAGAGGACTTTTTAGTTTAACTAGAAAGAGCTGAAAAGAAACCTGATGTCTTTAAAGGCATTTAAATTATTACTGCATACTGAAAAAGGATTAAGTTGTCTTTCTACCTTTAGAGATCAAACAAGAGCAAGAGATAAAACTAATAGATTGAGTGATGTTAAATTTCAAGAAAACCTCTAGAACATTTAATGTTTTTCATAATAACTATAGACTATTCTAAGCAGAAATGAGAGGACTGTTAGGATGTCAGGACAAATTTTTATAGATAGTGGGATTTGGCTAAAAATCCTTAGAGACTTTGAGATTCTAGGACTCTTCATTTATATTTCAACTTGCTAAACATATTATGTCTTAATTACCCAAGCACAGTTCTTGTTAAGTATCTGAAGGCCGAGTTTAATATACTGTTCATCATACTGGACTGCCTACCACAATTAACATATTTCCTATCACCTTTAAAATGGTGTCCTTACAAAGGTGTGTAGTGTGTAGAGTTTTATATTGAATTCATTTCAAGTTCCAGAGTTTATTTTAATCTTGATCCATTTCTTATTTGGTGTTTTTAAGTTTTATGCATTCTTGACATAACAAAGAATTTATTTGGGAGAGTTACTGGGGCACTGAACCCAGGACCTTGCACATACTTTTGCAAGTGTCCTGCCACTGATCTACACCTTCAGTCTCATTTTTATTTTTAAATTGAGACAGAGCCCTGCTAAGTTATGCAGGCTGCCTCTCCTCTCAAACTTGTGATCCTTCTGCCTTCTCCTCCCACATTGTTAGTATTACAGACGTGCACTACCACGTCTAGCTTTTAACAAAGAGATTGAACTAAAACATTTTTTCTCATTAACTTTCTAAAGCAACATACATTATAATATATTGTATATACATAATATTTTGTTCTCTAGTAAAATCATCCTTTTAAAAATCTGATTGGTGGTGCATGCCTGTAATCCCAGTGGCTCGGGAGGTAGAAGCAGGAGGATTCCAAGTTTGAGACCAGAGGCAGTCTGTACAACTTAGTGAGAACCTGCCTCAAAAAGTAAAAAAAAAAAAAAAATGGGCTGAGGGTGCAGCTCAGTGGTCCAGCACTTGCAGAGCATGCAAACATGAGGCCCTGGGTTCAACCCCCAGTACCACAAATCATCATCATCATCATCATCATCATCATCATCATCATCATCATCTGATTGGTGAATGAAAACTTCAGTTTAACTGTTTTTAAGGAGGAATTTTCCATGAAATACCAAAATAATCCAATATATTTGTTACTATATTTTCTAAAAATTCGTGAACTATAAAATTCTTAAGAAATACATACTGAGCAAATACATATCTAGAAAGAGCACTGACTTAAGTTTGTCAAATGTTTATTTAAACACATATGATTTTTTATAAAAAGTACAATAAACAAAGAAATGTGATATGAATATTATTTTCTAAAATAAAATGAACTTTAGAGACCATTAGAATGTAAATCAAAGCCAGGAGTGCTGTTAATAGTACTGTCTTGTGTGGTACAACCAGCTGGCCAGTCAGAGCAGACATTGGCTGATAAAATTTACCGGTTTGTGTTGACTTATCACACTTGGATGGTCATAATGTTGAAATGAAATGAATTAAGCAAAATTTGTACATTGACTATATTTTGTTTTATAAATGTTATTACATTGTTCTTGTAGTTTCATGATTTTTTGGATTATAAAAATAATTTTACATATGAGCAAATGTTCTCAGAATATTATTTTGAAAGTGATGACCCAAAATATCTTTGAAAAGGTAGAACCATTATGATAGCATCATGAAAATGGAGTGGAAGACTCCTTTTCATCCATAAATCCATAAATACTACATTTAAAAACATGAGATTAGTAGGGGAACAGAGCAATCCCAAATGATTATCTTCATAAATGGATATAGGCTATTTCAGCTGTAAAATAAACATTAAGTGTAATATTAGATTCTAACCTTTATACCAGTTTAAATATAGCTGTTGTGACAAATGAATGTATGTGAAATAATTAAAAGTTGATCAAAGTGATACTTCTAAGGATATGAAAGGGTGGTATTTCCAAGATACAAAACTAAGAAGATAATTTATAGTAAAGGATTGATTATGTGAAAGTCAGCTTAATCTGGAAACGGTTTCTAAGTGCAATGGATTATATTTATGTTTTGAGATATATAAAACTTTTAAGCAGGCTCATGGCATAACCAGCAAGGCATATGGCTCTATATATTTAGATACAAGAATCATAGCTTAAAGTGTGAGAATGGACTGATCTGGGTGGGAAATAGCCATATGTGCATCCGTGCTTCATGCTGCACAGGAAGTCTATGACTTCCTCCATATGCTTAGATGGGCATTTAATTTGATACGATAACTCTGTTCTCAAAATACTTTTTAAGATACTGTTGGTTGATGAATTTAACTCTACCATGAGGTCACAGTCAAGAAATTGCAGTGTGTATGAATTGTGGTAGGCTGAATAATGTCCCATACAAATAGTTGTGTTCTTATCTCTGTAATTATGAATACTCTCTTATATGGCAAAAAGTACTTTGTAGATGTGATTAAGTTAGGCTCTGGAGAAGGGAGGTCTATCCTGGATGATCTAGGTAAACCCTAAGTATAATCACAGGTGTCTTTATAGGTGGAGGCAGAGGGATATTTGACAAAAGATGAAGAAGACACTGTGAAGAAGGCAGCATATTAAACCGATGGGGACACAGGATATGTTTTGTGCTATTATAACGCAATACTTTGTTGTTGTTGTAAGGAGCCATTGAGTCAGGGTTGACTCATAGCAGCCCTATGAACAGCAGGCATGGCTTCACTCTGCTTCTCTGATATTCAGATGGTATTCAATGGCTGATTGTTTTCTTAGGAATGAGCTACCATTTCCTTCTCCCATTTTGGCAATGCTGAGGATTAAATCCAGGGCCCCAGAGAGTGCAGAGTAGTACTCTACCAGCTGTGCTAAACTCCAGCCCCCACAATACTTTAAATGGAACAATTTATAATGAACAGATACTTATATCTGCACAATGAGAATTACAAGATTGAGTGACTGGCATGTGACAAGGAACATCTTTTTGTATTACCCTGTGGCAGAAGGTAGAATTTCAGAGAGAGAGCAGGAGGCAGAGAGAGAGAGAGAGAGAGAGAGAGAGAGAGAGAGAGAATGAGAGAGAGAGAGAAAGGGAAGCAGATACCATCTTTTATAAGAACTCACTCCTGTGTAATAAACTCATGGCAGTGTTAATGATATTAATGCATTCATAAGCATGGAGCCTTCATGACCCAATCAAGTCTTAAAGGCTCCACTTATTAAAGTCATTATTATGGTAATTATTAAAATTCAACATGTGTTTTGGTGGAGACAAAACTACAGTTTTATGTGTTGCCTCTAGAACCTGACAAAATATAGTCTTCCCTGATGGCCTCAGAAAAATTCAATTCTACTCACAACATGATTTTAGTACCTTAAGTCTCATTTTGGATTTCTTACCTACAAATGATATGTACATATTGTTTTATGCTACTAGATTTGTGTAAATTTGTTACAATAAGGAGAAACTAACACAAAAGTAAACACAAAATATTTTTGCTTTCTTATATCCGCTTTGATTTCATATTTAAATTAGATTCACTTCAGTGTCTTCTAATTTGACAACTTGAATCATATTATGCCTTTATTACCTACAATCTGTTATTAGATACCTGCTTCATATTTTAATGATATTGATCTCACTGCCAAATTACTTATATGTGAGTTAAAATCATCTTTAGTATTCTTTGTGAAACAGCTTATCAGAAGTTAATGAAACAAATTTATTTACCACACCCTTTGTTGGGATATACAAAACTTGGCAAATTCTTAATAACTACATTTTTTTCTGTCAATGAAATATATTGATTGACAAATATGTAATGGAGAAATGTATAGTTTTTTCAGGGCTTAAATATAAAAAATACAATATATGGAGTACAATACATATATATGTATATAATGTTATGTTTACTGTAGTTGATTAATCAAAACAAAGACATTGAATTTAACTATTTAAAAAATCCAACTAATTATTTCTTAAATATCACATATTCCTTTCCTAGAGTGCTGATGTTTTTACAAGTTCTCTACTAAGAAAAGCTAATTATAGCTTAATGCAAAAACAGATTTAGGAAAATTGGAACCTCAGAAAATGGAAGATGTGTCATGAATATATTAGTGGTTGAAGATATTTTAGGAAAATTAAACCAGAGTGGTGATACACTCTTTTGTGGGTGCAACTGTATTCCTCAAAAATTTATATAATGAGGTTCTAAACACCAAAACCTCAAAATGTGACCATATTTGGAGATAAGATTTTTAAAGAGATCGATGTTGTTAGGTACTCTTGAGTTGGGTTAACTAATACCAACCTTATATACAATAGAACTAAGCGCTCTTGGACATTGTGCCATGCACACAATCTTTTTTATGTTTAAGCCTATTGTTGCAGACATTGTGTTGGTCCATCCAATTGAGGGTTGTCCTTATTTTCGTTGACCTGCTACATTCACAAACATGATGTCCTTCTCCAGGAATTTGTCCTTTCTGAAAACAATTCCAAAATATGGAAGATACAGTCTAGCCATCCTCACTTCCAGGAAGCACTCTGGTTGCATTTCATCTAGGATTGATCTGTTGGTTCTTCTGGTCATCCATGATGTATTCAATAGTATTTTCCAACACCATAATTCAAAAGCATCAATTCTTCTCCCAACACTCTTACTCAACATCAAGATTGAAGAGATGTGGTGAAAAGATACAGCCCTGACAAACACCTTTCTCTATTTTAAACCATGCCAGGTTTCCTCACTTTGTTTGAATAACACCCTCCTGATCTATGTACAGACTCCTCATGAGTACAATTATGTGTTCTTGTATTCCAATCTTTGTAGTGTTATCCATATAATCAAATTTCCTTGCATAGTTGATAAAACATATATAGATATCTTTCTGTTTGTCTCTGCTTGTGGCTAACATTCACCTGACATAAGCAATGATGTCTCTGATTCTGCATCCTCTTCTGAAATTGACTTGATTTATTGTTAGTTCCCTATCTATATATGGCGCCAGTGGTTTTTGAATGAGTTTTAGCAAAACATTGCTTGCATGTGATACTCATGTTATCATTCCATAGTTTTCACATTGTTGGACCCCTTTTCTTGGGACTGGGCACAAATATGGATCTCTTAAGTTCATTGGCCAGGTAGCTCTGTTCAAGTCTCTTGGCATAAACAAGTTAGTATTTCCAAGGCTGCATTTTTTTGTTGTTCTTGAAACAACTCTATTGGTATTCCATCAATTCCTGGAGCCTTGTGTTTCACCAATTCCTTCAAGGCACCTTCTACTTCATTACCAGTAATTCCTGATCATACACAAACCCTTGCAATGATTGGTTACCCACAGATTCTTTTTGGTATAATGACTCTGTGTATTCATTCAATCTTCTTTTGATGTTTCTTCTGTCATTTAATATTTTCCCTGTAGAATACTTCACTGTAGCCACTCAAGACTGGAGTCTGTTCTTCAACTCCTTAAGCTTGATAAAAACAGAGCATGTTCTTCCCTTTTGGTTTTCTATCTCCAGCTCTTTGTTTGTGTCATCATAATATTTGATTCTATGTTCTTGAGCTACCTTTTGAAATATTTTATTTAGTTCTTTAAGTTCATCATGTCTTCCTTGTACTTTAGCTGTTCAATGTTCAAGGGCAAGTTTCAGAGTCTCTTTTGACATATAATTTGCTCTTTTCTTCCTGTTTTTAATAAACTTTTGCTTTTCTCACAAATGATGTCTTTAATGTCATATCACAACTCCTCTGGTCTTCAATCATTAGTGTCTAATGCATTAAACCTGTTCTTGAGATGGTGTCTCAAATCAGGTGGGCTATACTCAAGATCATACAGTGGCTCTCATACACTTATTCTAATTTTCTTAAGTTTCAGTTTTAACCTCCACATAAGCAGTAGATAGACTGATCCACAATCACTATCTGATCTTATTCTGACTTTTGATATTGAGTTTTCTACCATCTCTTTCCACAGATATGGTCAATTTGGTTCTTACACGTTCCATCTGGTGTATTCCATGTGTATAGTTGCCATTTATTTTGGTGAAAAAATGCATATGCAATGAAAAGGTAATTGGTCTGACAAAATTCTATCATGTGATCCCCAGCATCATTTCTGTCACTAAGGCTATATTTTCAACTACTGAGCCTTCTTCTTTATTCCCAACTTTTGTATTACAGTCAACAATAATTATCAGTACATTCTGGTTGCATATTCAATCTCTTTTATATTGCAGGCACTGGTAAAAATCTTCCCTGTGCTCATTTGTGGCTTTAGTGGTGGGTGATTAAATTTGAATATTATTCAAATATTAGTTATTCATATATTAGTTAATATTAGTCATATTAACTGGTTTTCTTTGCAACAATGTGTATATTATTTTATCACTGACAGCATTGTACTTGAGGACAGATCTTAAGATGTCTTTGTTTTGATGATGAATGGAATCCCATTTCTCTTTAATTTGTAAGTCCCAGCATTGTAGCCCATCTGGTTGTCTGATTCAAAATGCCCCATACCAGTTCATTTTAGCTCACTGATGATGTTCATGTCTCCCATTTCCTTTTTGATGCTTTCTAATTTTCCTAGATTCATACGATGTACATTTCATATTCCAACTATTAATAGATATTTACAGTTGTTCCTTCTCATTTTGAGTCATACAACATCAGCAAGTGGACATCCCTAGAGCTTTAACCCACTTCCATTATTAAGGTACACTATACTTTGAGGAGACAACTCAAATGTGAAATGTCTGCCTAGAGAAGCTGCCAGTAAGAAGGAGAGCATCCTAATTGGGACTTAGGAGTGGGGCTGTCCAACCATGTTTGAGCCCAGATAATGCTAGATGCCAGATGATGTGCTGTGTACTAGATGCCAGACTTTAACTGGCAGAATTTGTGTAGCAGGACATAAATTGTGCTACAGACTGAGCTTTCTTTTCTGTGCCCCCATTGCTCCTTTTTGGAATGTAAGTGCTTACTCTGTGTTGTTACATGCTAGAAGTAACTATTTTGTCTTGCAGGGCCCACAGCTAAATTTGCCTTGGGTCTTGGTGGAGACTTGGACTTTTGCTTTTAAACATGGTTGAGACTGTTATAACTTTGGAGACTCTTCAAGTTGGACTGAATGTATTTGCAATATGAGATGGCCACTATCTTTGGGGGTCAGGGTTGGAGCTTTATGGTTTGGATACAAATTATCTTCCAAAGATCATGTCCCTTGGTCTCCAACTTGGTAGCCTTGTACTAAGAGCTTGTGGAATTTAGAAGGTGAGACTTTGATGGAATAACCTCCCTAGGAGTGGGTCGTTGGCAGAAGTAGCTCACTTGGGGGAAGTGTTTGAAGGTTTTTACACAGGACCAACGGCTTTGGTCTCTCTCTGTACCTGGTACACCACTCTGAGGCCATCTGCCCCAGCATGCTGCAACTGTACCTACCCTGCCACCATTACAGGCTGATTCTCAAATTCTGAGCTCCCAATAAACTTCTTGCACTATAAATTTGTTTGGGTTGGTTTTTCTGCTACAGCAACAAGAGCTGACTAATACATGTAAAAATTAATTTCTTTTATTTTTTATTTTTTCACCACCTGGGGGCAGGGTTGAATCCAATACCTTGGTCATACTTTGTAAGCACTTTACCACTGAGCTCCAGCTCTGGCCTGTTTTTCTTTTCTTTTCTTTTAAAACTCTTTATTTTGAGATAGGGCCTTGCTAAGTTACAGGGTCCCTCTGGCCTCCTACTTGTGATCGGAGTGCTTCTGCCTCCCAAGTCACTGGGATTACAGGTGTGTATTCCACCATTCCTGGCTAAAAATTAACTTCTTTAAGTTCTGTAAGTGGTGAAGGAAAATTGAAACAAATAAAAGGAAATGAAGATATCACACATTTTTGCCATAATTCTGAAGAAGATGATGGATTGGCTGGAAAAAAAAGAGATTTTGTTGGAATAATCCAAATATGTTACATTGCTGCCAAATAAAATTCATATAAATATTTGGTATTGCTTATATGATATGGACATTATGAAAATTGATGACATTCTGATTTTTTCTGTACTATGAGACTAAACCCAAATCTTTGCACATACTTTGCAAGTGTTCTACCACTGATCTGCTCTCCTAGTCTCGTTTTTACTTTTTATTTTGAGACAGGGTCACATTAGGTTACACAGACTACCTCTCCTCTCAAAGTTGTGATCCTCTTTCCTCTGCCTCCTGAGTCACTGGGATTATAGGTGTGCCCAATGGTACCCAGCAATTATTATGTGTAATGAAGAATAAAACAATATAATAGACTAATAGGCTAATTTAAAATAACAAAGCTTTTAAATTTTGTTTTCATATATAGGAAAGCTAAAGCAATTTGTTGTTGTTGTTGTTGTTGTTGTTGTTGTTGTTGCTGTCAGGTGCCATGGAGTAGGTATCCGACAGATAGCGACCCTATGTTCAACAGGCAAAACACTATTGAGTGATTCTCTGCTGTTCATGGGGTTTTCAATGGCAGATTGATTTTTGGGAGGGGGTTGCCAGGTCCTTCTCCCAAGCCTGAAGCACCTGGTGTTCCCAGGCAGTCTCCCATCCAAGTATTAACTGGGCCCTACCCTGCTTAGCTTCCACAGTCTGATGGGATTGGATGCCACAGTGCAACAACTACAACAATAAAGCAATTTAAATATAGTTAATTTCAAGCATTCAGGAGCTGTGGCAAATGACTTCCAGTTTTTCAGTACAGATGTAGAAACAAGCACAAGAGAATATTTAAATATTTTAATAGGAATAAAAAATAGAAAGAAAACATTGGCATGCCTTATTTATGGCATGCTTGCAGTATTCAATATTTATGTGAGCTTTCAAATTTATATGTGGTTTCTCTCTCCCATATTTTTTTGTTTGGTTTTCTTTTTGTGGTACTGGGGCTCAAATATTGGCCCTCAGGCCTGTTGGAGAGCACTTTATCTCTTAGTCACACCCCCAGACCCTCTCATATATTTTTTAAATAGGATTTTGTTAGACATTTAATTATTTTTCTTACTATTGAAGTTTCAACTGTCATTTCAATTCTCTCAGAGAATGAAATATTATTTATGTTTCATTAACTAAAGGTAACATCTACCTATTAGTATTTTTCCTGCTACTCCAGAAACTCCAAATTTTAAAATCTAAAGTCTTGTATTTCTGCCCCATCTAAATAGAATATGTTTTTTCTAAATTCATGATGACAGTGGACAGATATTTAAGTCTGATCACTTAAATAATAATATTGTCAATTAAAGCAATTCTCCAGAATTGACTTTAAATTTGTGTCAGAATATTATTTATCATAATAGAGAAAGTGTACATTTAGTAACTTTCTTTCTTTCTTTCTTTCTTTCTTCTTTTTTTTTTTTTTTTTTTTTTTTGATACTAAAGGTTGAACCCAGGGCCTTGCAATTGCATGCTTTGCAAGTGCTATACCACTGACCTGCACCTCCAGCCCACATTTTTAGTTTTTGAGACAGTGTCTTGATAAATTATGCAGACTGTATCTGGTCTCGAATTTGTGATCCTCCTGCCTCTGCCTCCTGAAGAGGTGGGATTACAGGTGTGCGCCACTGTGCCGGGTTTCTTTACTCACTTTTAAGACAACTTTTTATTTTAAGATAACTTTAGATTTACATATGTTGTTGCTGTTGTTTTGTTGTTGTTAGGTGCTGGCAAGTTGTCAACCTCATACCAACCCTACATACAACAGATGAAATACTATTGTTAGTGCCTCTCTGCTATCCATAGTGTTTTCAATGCCTGATTGTTTTAGGTGTGGGTTGCTGGGTCCTCCTCCCAAACCTGCAGCACCTGGTGTTCCCAGGCGGTCTTCCACACAAGTACTAACTAGGCCCGACCCTGCTTAGTTTCGGAGATCCAATGGATCGGACACCACAGTGGCTGCAGGCTCAGATTTACATATGTTGTTGTTGTTAGGTGCCGTCGAGTCGGTATCTGACTCATAGCGACCCTCATAGGGTTTTCAATGGCTGACTGTTTCGGGATTGCCTTGGGAGTGGATTGCCAGGCCCTTCTCCCATTTTTGCGGTGCTGGGAATTGAACTCGTGACCTCAGAGACTGCAGCACAGTGCTCAACCAACTGAGCTAAATCCCAGCCCAGATTTATATATAGTTGTAAGAAATCCCATTTAGATCTTATTTTATTTCTCATAATGTGATATAGTGCCCAAAATCACTACAAGGAAACTATGTTTGGTATTATAGAGCTATCTGATTGAAATTTCTCCAATAGTACTTGTATTTATGTATTTGTATATGCATTTAGTTTTATGTAATTTTGTCACAAATATAGATTCTAGTGACTTCTACCACATTGAAGATACATAACAATTACATTACCTTAAAGATCTTTGTGTTGTCTTTATAGATATAGAACCACACTTAATTCCCTTCCATTGCCACATTCCTTATGACTACTATTTATCTCTCTATCTCTATAATTTTATCATTTCAGAATCAATGGGAGAGCACACTTGCTGAAGGAGCGTAACTTACAGATCCCATGCCATGAGTCATGAAAGATGGGTGTTGTGAACTGGTTTGAGTGGCAAACTATTAGTTTAGTGAGATATCCAAGAAGAACTGGATTTAGAGAATACTCACATATCATAACCAAAGGAATTATAAAATGAAATTGTCATTTAAATGTGAGTGAAGCATTTAAATATCCTTGATCTAAATATAAGATTTCAACTTCAGATAATAAAATCTAAGCTTAGGAAGTAGTTTAGATGAAAGAAAATATGATATTTTAATAGGGGAGATGTATTTCCTATATAAGGTAAAAAGTAAATTTTAATGTTTATTTTGAAAACAATGTACTTTTAAAAGAAATATCAATAATTTAATTGCCAATTAAATCATTGTTCCAAAAATGAGTAGTCAGTGAATACATCCTATATTTCTCCATTTTATTATTGAAGATAACAATCATTGAAAGTCTGTATATTTTCAACATATATTATTGTTTGTTTGTTGTTAGGTGCCGTCGAGTCGGTATCCGACTCAGCGATCTTCATAGTGTTTTCAATGGCTGAGTGCTTCGGGATTGCCTTGGGAGTGGATTGCCAGGCCCTTCTCCCATTTTTGCAGAGCTGGGAATTGAACTCAGGGCCTCAGAGACCGCAGTGCAGTGCTCTACCCACTGAGCTAAATCCCAGCCCTCTCAACATATATATATATACACACACACATATATATATGTATGTATGTATGTATGTATTTTGTGTGGCACTGGGGGTTAAACCCAGGGCCTTGCACTTGCATGCTTTGCAAGTGCTGGACCACTGAGATGCACCCCAAGCCTGTTTTTTTTTTTTTTTTTACTTTTTTGAGACAGGGTCTTGCTAAATTATGCAGACTACCTCTGGTCTTGAACTTCGATCCTCCTACTTTTGTCTCACCAGCCACTGGGATTACAGGCTTGCACCACTGTACCTGGCTAAAATTGCTCATTTCTATCCATTGTCACGAGACTCCTAAAAACCTTACACCCTCCTGGCCTGTATTAATTCAAACTTGTGTAAATTATTAGGATTTTAGTCTCTTAAAAAAATTTCCTCTTTACAGACTAGCACATGGCAAACCTGATTTCTCTCTGCAGACATAATGGAGGGTGAATATCATGAGCAGGGAAGATGAGAGCACCACTGTTAACACAGGAATAAGTCAGAAAGCAGTTCATGGACTCTTTTTAATGAAATTTCTGAGGAATTGTACTTTTCATAGGCTCTAGTGCGAGAAAAATATCACAGTGGGATTTAATAGCATCAGAGGTTAGTAATAGAAGGAACATTATGAGAAAATAAAAAAATAAAATAAAATCTTCCACTCCATAAAGTGTACCTTTCCTACTGAAATTACTACCATATTATATATGAAATTGCAGTAAAGAGAAAAAGTATATAAAATTATGATTATTTTTTAGACTTTAAAAAATGAATGGATTGCCTTTTTCTCTTTACCCGTTGAGATCTGAGTTCAGGGATCACTTCTTCTGCAAGTGATTATGGCATCTGAAATGATCACAAGGTGTTTTCTCCACAGTGATTTAGGTATTAGACTAAAACTAATGACAAGGGAGATGCTGCAGGGAATATAAGGGTGGAGATTTCAGCTATAAATTACTGGGTAATATTATGATGTAGTGTTTGTACGTTTTCTTTAGTAAGTTGTTATAATGAAAAACTTTAGACTCTTGTCAAAATACATTTGTTTGGATTGCTACATCTCTTATCAGCAAAATAAATAAATTCTCCATCAGCAGAACAATAACTATAAGTTTTGAACAAACATTGAAAATAAAAACCTATAATCATGTGCACTAAGAGCTATAAACACTCAAGAAAATATTACACCGTTTACTTTTACAGGCTTAGAAACAAATATAGGAGCAATGAAAATTAAACAACAGATCTAAAAAGTAAAATAAAAACAGTCTTATTTTGTACACATTTGTATGTATGGAAGAGTTGAAGAAGAAACTAATGGTATTTGAGTGGTAAGGGATGACGTAAACTATAGTGTGTCTGTATGAGACACAAAATGTATAAAAATAAAATAATATTACAGTATGAGATTTACTTTTAATCAATCTATCCATTAGCAGTAAGAGGAAGTTTCAAGGAAAGACTGTTAATTCATACTTTGCAGTAAGGTGCTGTTGAGTTGGGACCAACTCATAGAGACCCTATGCACAACACATGAAACACTACTCAACACTGCAAAAGCAGGTGCAATTACCAGTGATTCACTGCTATTCATAAGATTTTTAATGGCTGATTGTGGTTTCTTTTGGGGGTGCAGGGAGTGGGTTTCAAAGTCCTTTTCCCAAGCTTACAGGTTTTTCTAGGTGGTCTCCCATGCGAGTCATGCCCCATTCTGCTTAGCTTCTGAGATCTGGAGGGGTTGAATTCCTGGGTGGTATGGCTGCAGGCAATTGATAATTAGAATGCCCCAAAAAATATACTGCAGAGTCAGTTTTTTCCACTCATGTAAATGTTTGGGGATTAGGACATATTTTAAGAGAACATGACTAAAGTTATTATCAGCTGCAACCACCTATATTAAGTGAGAAATAATCTCCTCTGACCATTAACTACCTTCTATACTTACATGAAATTTTGATGCAGCATTATAAGTATTCTAATATTTCAGAAAAGGAGAAGATAAGGACAGATTATAATTGTCAGAGAGGAAGTAGTAGATTTGATATCTTCACAAAAATGAAGTGATAGCGAAACCTCATGGCTTTCATAAGCAGAAACAAAAACTTGGAGAGCTTAGTCTTAAAATTTCATAGGATTCTTAAAGTTTTGAGTAAAGTAGTACTTAAGTGTAGGGTTACAAAAATCAATTAAGTATTTTATTTTGCTAGGTAATTCCACCTGCATCCATACCACTGTGGTGTCTGATCCCTTCAGAACCTGGAAGCTAAGCAAGTTTGGGCCTGGTTAGTACGTTGACGGGAAACCACCTGGGAACAACAAGTGCTGAAGACTTGGGAGAAGGACCCGGAATACCATGCCCCCAAAACTATCAGCCACTGTAAATCCTACAAATAGCAGAGAAGCACTGATAATAGTGTTTCTCCTGTTGTATGTAGCATTGCTACGAGTCATACTCAATGGCATCTCAGAACAGCAAGGTAGTCCCAAAACTAGTTAATGAATAACATCCACATGTATGCACACATAACACACACACATGTATACATATGCCTCTAAGTCAATAAGAGATGTAGTACTAGAAGTTGATAAAGCAGAGGAAAAATAAAGTAAATTGAGGGCAAAGAAGATGAAAGAATTCTATCAGAGAGTAGAGGTAAAGAAGAATACTTCAAGAAGTACATGTAAGAATGGTAGCAAATTAAGAATGGTAAGATTTAAGTGGGCTGGGATTTAGCTCAGTGGGTAGAGTGCTGCGCTGCAGTCTCTGAGGTCCCGAGTTCAATTCCCAGCACCGCAAAAATGAAAGACCTGGCAATCCACTCCCAAAGCAATCCCGAAACAGCCAGCCATTGAAAACCCTATGAGGGTCACTATGAATTGGATACCTACTCGATGGCACCTAACAACAACAACAACAACAAGAATTAAGTGGTGGCTTTTAGGCAGTTTACAGTTTACAGTAGGAAAGGGAAAGGAAGTTTGAGTCTCTGAAAGAATCTGGGTCTTGGGAAGTGCCTTCCCATGTCAGAAGTCCATTGGTTATTGTACATCGTGACCACCTTCACCCATATCACACAGTTCTCACTCTCCCAAAACCTCCCTGTGGTTGCCTGTACATTGATTCTGGTATAATTTGAAATCCTTTGTGTATATATCTCTGTGTGTGTGCTGGTGCCAGGGGTGTGTGTAGTAAATTTAATGGGAATGTATCCTATGAAGGAAATGAAATTGATCATGTCCTAGATGATTTACCTTTTCCTTCATTCAAACTTCTAATTGTGAATTGTAGTGAAAAGGAATGATATATTTGTAATATATAAGTTATATTTTAAATATGATAAAAATAAACTAACACCTATGTCTAAATCATGCACTTAATAAAGACAACTTTTTAAAAATTTATGGAGGGAGTTGAGCCCAGGGCCTCACACATGCTAGAAAAGTGCTGAACCACTGAGCTGTACCTCCAGATCCCCTACCCCTTTATTATTATTTTTATTTTGCAACAGGGACTCGCTACTACCACAAGTTGTCTGTGGTTTTGTACACAGGATCCTCTTGCCTCACTCTCCTGAATCACTAGTATTATAGGGATGTACCTGGATTTTTTTAATCCATAGGAAAATAAAGAAAGCATAAGATTTTTTGAAACTGGGTTACACATGTGATTATGAAAATAATTATCTGGTATGATCTAGTCGAGTTAGGAAATTTAATAATGCAAGGAAAGTAGAGAAGAATTCCTAGGTAACTACCCTACATCAGGTAACAGTGACAGACGTAGTGTCCTAAGGAGGTATGGGATCTAGGGGAGAACATGGGTTAGTTTATCTGTGGAAATAAGCAGTTTACCTGGGGCAAAATATGGTATGTGGGTTTACCATTATGGAGAAATTTATGCAATTTTCTTCTTAGTGTTTGACTCTTACAGAAGTAGGAATCAAGACATTCAGCAGACATTGAAAATGGCAGAGGAAGTCTGAATAGAGAGACATGGAGTAAGGTGGTCTGAAAAGTGAAAAATGAAATAAGGCTGAATATGTCTATGGCTCTACCACTCTAGCGTTCAGTCTCAAGCTAAGCAGCATCAGGCCTGGTTAGTCCTTGAATGGGACACTGCCTGGGAATACCAATGTTGTAAGCTTGTTGGAAGGACTCAGCAGCCCACTTCTGAAACAACCAGCGATTGAAAACCCTGAGAAACACTGACAATAGTTTCAGGCATCACACGTGGTAGGGTAGTGTTTCATCTGTTGTACATAGGTCAAAATGTACATGAGTTGAAATCAACGTGATGGGACATAACAACAACACTAACAAATCTAAATGTATGATTTCCTGACATCAAGGACTTCCTTAAGCTTTCTGACTTTGACTTTGTTGTGTGCCCAATTGTCATGACTGTGTTTTCTCCTTCAGCCTTACTGGCATGGATGGAGGTACAAAATAAATAAATACATAGTGGGTTTGTTAAGACAATGAAAGCAAACAATGGAAAGAAAAGAGTCCAGGCTGTGTTCATTGTTAGCAAGGAAGGGAATAATTTCCTGTAGAGGATAAGCAGGACGTGAGTCTAGATCAGTAGATAGAGTGCTGCTCTCTGCTCTCAGAAGACTCTACCTTGAGCACTGCAAACATGAGAGAAGGACCTGGCAGCCCACTCTGGAAACAATCCTGAAAAAAATTCACTAGTGAAAATCCTATGACTAGCAGAGAAGCACTGTTTTGTGTGTGTGTGTGTGTGTGTGTGTGTGTGTGTGTGTGTGTGTGTGTGTGTTACTGTTATTCACCATAAAGTTATGATATTTAGTGGCATTTGACAGGATAGTTCTGAGAGGGAATTGAATGAGTCTATCATAGTCAATTGGGAAGGTATGGAGAAAAATTCTGAAGGGTGAAATTTATTTTAAACTTTATGTTTCCAGGAACATCTAGTGAGAAGGAAAGAGAAGGATAGAACATGATGGTTGCCAACTCTAAAGCTGATGTCAAAGGACATGAAATTGAAATACCAATAGGTCAACACACTATAAGCACTCAGAAGGAGGCAAAAAGGATAAGTATCTTAAATGTTTCTTCCCTTTCTCCACTTGTAATGTGTAAGTGCTATTAAAATAGTCAGTGCATATTTTTATAAAATTCTAGTAATATTTTTCTGACTTAATGGGTAATTGGCTCTTGCCTTTTTACTCCATAGTTCATGGCATGTATTAATGTCAAAAATATTTAAATGAATAGGTCAAATTGCTTTTCCTAAGTAAGTGGTAATGATGATCATGCTGCTTGTCATAGTTGTTAAATTATTAGCAAAATTATTCTATAAATAATAAGATGTCATCATGTACTTATGAATTATGGAAGAAATAGATATGGTGAGTAAGTTGATTGACAAAAGTCAGTAGAGTTTATTGTATTATTCTGAGCATTTCTGTTTCTTTCTTATTCAAAAGAAATAAGAATTCAAATAAGTTCATAAAACTGATACTTTCAGTCCTCTATAATTTTTCAGTTCTGTTTCAATTAAAAAAATTTACTATGCTGGCAAAATCAAATTGTAGAAGGAAAATTCAGGAAACAATAATCTTTAGAGGAGAAACACATAATTTCAAGTACTATTTCATATTGATGAGAGCTGCAAAGCAAGATGAACCATTTCTCAAATATGCTTCCTGCTGTTATCAAACACCCCGGGGTGAATCCACAAGACTTATGGTTATCTTTGAAAATGGTTGAATGCTCTTTACCTATTCTACTCTACAGATTGTTTATCACTTAAATAATATGGTGACTTTGATTTTGTTGCTGTAACTGGATTGCTCTGATAAAAAATAGTTTATAGTCTTAGATTATTATGGCTTGGAAAATTTCTAACTTGCTATGCACCATGGCTATTTCCTGATAATAGGTTATATTCTATGTATAAGGCTGGTTTGATTGATGTTAGAACTTTGCTCCTTTTCAGGATAATTGGCACTTATACTAATTAATGACTTGCTTTTCTTGGAAAGAGAATGTTGCTAATACTCAAAGAGCAAAAATAACTAACTTCTTTTTTTCCTCAAATTGATCAGAGACATTTACTAATTTAAGTGTTATTATCAACACATGAGAAATGGATTTGTTGTAGAAAACAAGTGAAGAAAGAGAAGAAATAAAAGTAAAGTTTGATTACTTTTTTTCTCAAATTCTCCTTTCATTTTGGAGGGTTTTTTACTTTTAATGTTTTTCATAGATAATAAAATGTCTAGGATATTGGTAAGGTAAAGAAAAGGAACAATATTATCCTTCATAAAAATAAAGAACTAAGAAGAGACTATTCTTCAAAAATATTTTTCTTACAAAAGATTTATGAAAAGCTATGGGGACTAGAGCTTGTATTACTACACATTTATTTTTACTACACTCAAAAAATCCACAAAAATAAAAGCTCTCCTACTGTAATATTTATCTGACGGTTTTCAAGTAGCGTAAGAAAAATGCATAAGCTATGACCAGAAGGGAACAATAAAAGAAGTAATACATTAAAATTAAATTAAATCATCCTAATAGTCTAGTTATGTGGAAATTTTTTCTTCCACTCAGAGGCTGGTTGGGAAAAGTTATTTGTAAACAACAACATTTAATAAGGAATTTTTTTTCAGTACTTGGGGGCTGAACCCAGGACCTCGCACCTGCATACTTTGCAAGTGCTGGACCACTGAGCTGCACCCCCAGCCCTTTTTTTCTAACTTTTGTGAGATAGGGTCTCGTTAAGTTACGCAGACTGCCTCTGGTCTCTAACTTGCCTCTGCCTCTTGAGCCGCTGGAATAGCAGGCATGCACCACCATGACCGGCAATAAGGAAAATTTTTTAGAGTTTAATTTTCTATAGATGCATCTTCACTGATGAAGCTATCAGCCACAGTCTCTTATTACTTTATAACTGTAACTATAATCTTCTTTTGATAATTTTTCACTAATGAAATTAGGTTCTGGGAATAAAGCAAAGAAAAAATGAAATTTCTTCTTAAAATTACTAAAAACAAATTGCTTTGGGAAAACCTGTGGCAAAAGATCTCTTTAAAGTGTTGAAAAGTAAGGATGTTACATTGAAAACGAAGGTGCACCTGACTCAGGCCATGGTATTTTTAGTGTCATCATATGGTTGTGAAATCTGGGCAGTAAACAAGTGAGACAGGAGAAAAATTGATATTTTGAATTATAGTACTGGAGATGAATATTAAAAATACCATGGACTGCCAAAATAACTACAGATCTGTCCTAGGAGAAGTGCAACCAGAGTGCTCCTTGGAAGCAAGGATGGCTAGACTGCATCTTCCTTATTTTGGACATGTAGTCAAGAGGGACCAAACCCTGGTGAAGGACATCATGTTTGGGAGAGTGGCAGGTCAATGAAAAAAGGAAAACTTTTCCCTAGATTGATTGACACAATTTTTATCTGCAACAATGGCCTTAAACATGAATAAGATCATGTGCCTGGTGCAGAACTGGGGAGTGTTTCATTCTGCTGTGCATAGGGTTGCTATGAGTTGTCCTCAATGGCACTCTGCTTTTGGATAATATTCACTTGATGTCACCAATGATGTCCTGGGTTCCCAGCCCTCTTCTGAATCTGGTTTGATTTTCCAGCAGTCCCCTGTCTATGTACTGCTGCAGTTGCTTTTGAAAGATCTTTAGTAAAATTTTGCATGCATGTGATATTAATGATATTGTTCCATAGTTTCCACATTCAGTTGGATTCCCTTTCTTGGGAATAGACACAAATATGAATGTTTTCCAGTCAAGTGGCCAGGTAGCTGTTTTCCAAATCTTTTGACATAAACATGTTAGCACCTTCAGTGCTGCATCTGTTTGTTGAAACATCTCTAATGGTATTCCATTAATTCCTGGAGCTTGTGTTTCGCCATTTTCTTCAAGGCCACTCCTACTTCATCCTTCAATACCATTGGTTGCTCATCATAAAAAACCTGTTTAAATTGTTGGTCATCCACCAATTCTTTTTTGTATAATGACTGTATAACCCTTCCTTCTTCCTTTGATGTTTCCTCCATCATTTAATATTTTCCCTGCAGAATCTTTTACTATTGCCACTGGAGGCTTTAACTTTCTCTTCAATTCCTTAAGCTTGAGAAAAACAGAGCATGTTCTTCTCTTTTGGTTTTCTGTCTCCAGCTCTTTGCCCATGTCATTAAAATATTTGGTTTTGTCTTCTCAATCTGCCTTGTGAAATCTTCTGTTTAGTTCCTGAATGTTATTATGTCTTTCTTTTACTTCAGCTGCTCTTCCGTCAAGGGCAAGTTTCAGTCTCTTTTGACATGTAATTTGGTCTTTTCTTATGTTCTTGTCTTTTTAATAATCTTTTGTTTTCCTCATGTATGATATCTTTGATGTTATGCCACAACTCATCTGGTCTTCTATCATTTTTGGCTGATACATTAAACCTTTTCTTGAGGTGTTTTCTGAACTCAGATGGAATATCCTCAAGGTTATGACTTGGCTCTTATAGCCTTGCTCTAATTTTCTTCAATTTCATTTTAAATTTGCATATGAGCAGTTTATGGTCTGATGCACAATCAGCACCTGGTCTTGTTCTGACATTTTATATGGAGCTTCTCCATCATTTCTTTCCAGAAATTTAGTCAATTTGGTTTCTGTGTGTTCCATCTGGTGAAGTCCATGTGTATTGTCACTGTCTATGTAGATAAAAATGTGTATTTGCTATGGAAAGGTCATTGGTCTGACAAAATCCTATTATGTGAACTCCAGCATCATTTCTGTCACCAAAGCTATATTTTCCAAATACTGAACCTCTTCTTTGTTTCCAACCTTTGCATTCCAGTCACAAGTAATTATCAGTATGTCTGGATTGTATATTTGATCTATTTAAGATTACAGAATCTGGAAGAAATCTTCTGTATCTTCATTTGTATTGTTAGTGGTGGGTTCCTAAATTTGAATAACTCATATTAATTGGCCTTCATTGTAGGTGTATGGATATTATTTTATCACTGACAGCACTGTATTATTGTATTTCAGGACAGATCTTGAGATGTCTTTTTGATGATGAATGCAATCCCATTTCTCTTTAGATTGTAATTCCCAGCATAGTAGACCATATGATTGTCTGACTCAAAATGGCCCATAACCAGTCCATTTTAGTGTACTGATACCTAGAATGTCAATGTTTATGTGCTCCATTTCATTTCTAACAATTTCTAATTTTCCTAGATTCATACTATGTATATTCCATGTTCCAATTATTAATAGGTATTTACAGTTGTTTCTCCTCATTTTGAATCATGCCATGTCAGCAAATGGAGATTCCCTGGGGCTTTACTCCATTTCCGTCATCAAGGTAGACTTTACTTTGAGGAGGCAACTCTTCCCCAGTAGTCTTTTGAATGCCTTCCAACCTGCAGGGTTCATTTTCCTGCACTTCATCTGACAGCATTTCCCTGCTAATTTTAAGGTTTTCAATGGGTAGTTGTTTTGGAAGTGGGTTACTAGGTCCTCCTCCCTATCCTGTCTTAGTCTGGACTCTCAGCTGAAACCTGTCCACCATGAGTGACCTGCTATTATCTGAGATACTGGTGGCATAGCTTTCAGACTCACAGCACAAGCCCCACAGTATGGCAAACTGACAGATTTGTGGAATTACAAGTATAGAAAACATATATCATGCAAATGTAGATTGAAAAATAAAATACTATTCTCCCCATCACTAAACACAGACCATTTTGCAGTAGAATATGATTGCTTTTCTCATGAAAAGATAGACTAAGTATATGATTTGTTTGTGTGTTGAGATTTTGTGTTTGTTTGTTTGTTTTTGCTCTTGGAACTTTGACATCGTCATCTGAAAAAGCTTGAAAGCCTGAGCTAGCTTGATGGAGGATGAAAGGCTACCAAGAGACAAAGTAAAATGCCCGGATCAGATCCTTACAACAACAGAGCTCATTCAACTGCTGGGAAACCCCTAGATAGTGTGATATAGCTGAAAAGAAAATCAGATAGATAAGTCTAAGCAACAAATGGTTGATCCAAAGAACCTTAGGAAGTAAATACTTTAACTCAATAAATTTTGGATGGCTTGCTATATGTTGTTGTTGTTGGGTGCTGTTGAGTGGTGTCCAGCTCCTATAGACCCTATGTACAAAGGACAAAACACTACTTGACACTGGGCCATGCTTGACACTATTGACTATACTTCTGCGCTGTTTATGTGGTTTCAAGGGCTGATTGATATTTGCAAGTGGATTACCAGGTCCTTCTCTCAATCAGCACCTGATGTTCCCAGACAGTCTCCCATTCAAGTAATACCCAGGCCTGACTCTGCTTATCTTCCAAGATCTGACAAGATCAGATGCCAGGGTTTATGGTTGTAGGCAGCATGTTACATAAGAAAAAGTAAATAATTTCAGCTACATGAGAATACTATGATAAAAATAATCCAGATTTTCCTTGTTACATTTTATAGCAGTTGGAAAAAAGAGTCAGCTCTTATAAAACTTTAATTTACTTTATTTTAAAATGAATTTAGACACATAAACCTTTCAAAAATATACCATCATATGTATATTATATTTACTCACTGACTCTTGCAACTTATGTAATTACAAAACCAGAGAATTAGAGCTATTAAAATTACTATTAACTATAATACAACTGTTTTTATTTTCACCAATTTTTCTACTAATTCATTTTATTTTATTTTATTTTATTATGTTTACTTTTATATTTCAGGATCCAGCCCTTCATATTGATTTCATTTGCTATCTTGTGGGAATCCTTCAATCTGGACAATACATTGGCCTTTCCTTGTCTTTAATTGTCATGATACTTTTTAAGAGTATTGGTCAATTACTTTGTAAAATATTTCTCAATTTGGGTTATTCTGATGTGTGCTTTTTTTTCAGGATTAGATTCTAGTGATGTATTTTTTTATATTTTGAAACTTGTGCTGCCACCTATTAGTATATGTTGTTGTTGTTGTTGTTGTTGTTGTTGTTGTTAGGTGCTGTTGAGTTGACCCTCATAGGTTTTTCAATGGCTGATTGTTTAGGGATTGCTTCCAGAGTGGATTGCTATGTCCTTTTCTCAGTTTTGCAGTGCAGTGCTGAGTGTCAAACCTGGATCCTCAGAGAGTTCAGTGTAGCACTGTACCAACTGAGCTAAACCCCAGCCCCATTAGTATATGAGAGGGTACATAATATGCTTATTGCTTGTGGTATGAACTTGATACACTTAGATGAAATGATGTCTTCCAGATTTCCCCACTTGGTAATGAACTCTAAGTAAGAGAAAACTATCAAGATTTAAATATACTAATCTGATATTATAGTATTTTCTATGAGTGATTCTCAGTGAAATGATCAAAAGATATCCAGTTGTAGAGGTAATGAGAAAATGTAGTAGATACAGCAATGTACAAGGGCTGGGATTTAACTCAGTTGCTAGAGTGCCACTCTACTGTCTCTGAGGTCCTGAATTAAATTCCCAGCACTACAAAAATGGGAGAAGGATATGGCAATCCATTCCCCAGGCAATTCTGAAATCAGCCATTGAAAACCCCATAAGGGTTGCTATGAGTTGGACATGACTTGATGGTACCTAACAACAACAACAACAATGTACACCTGTGGTAATGGTACATTACGGTACTAAACCTTTAAACATCTTGAGTTCACTATCTGTTTATAAATTCAGTGATTTTTAACTGCTTATTTTTTTCCTCTCCCTTTTGCTTTAATTTTCTGGTGAGGAATTATTACAAAAGAGTTAAAAATTAAGACATTCATTTTTCACTAGAAAATTCTGGGGGACAAACAACTTCAAAATCCCATTGTTTTATAACAGTGCTGCTAAGGTGATCTTTATAGCAGGGTTTGAGCCTTCAGGGGAAGGAAATAAACATTTAATACCCGAGGCTTGTGCTCAGAATGAGTTAATGGATTTCCAGTGTCTTTAAGGACTGGCCTCAGAGGCAGGCATTACAGAAGGTTATAGAAGTCCAGGCATCTACCACAAGGGAATAGAATCCACTAAACAATGTCTTTTTTGATTACTGGGCACAGTCTTATCATCCTTCCTGGATGAACACAGGTGTGAAGAGTAATTTTAATTCCCTCTTTCCTTCTAGAAAGTATGCTGATTGTAAGGATCTTAAGTTTCAGGGAAGCACACAGCACCAGACCGACACCTTTTTCACACAGGAGGCTCAAATTTATATTCATATTACAGGTGGTGGGAAGCCTTGGCAAGGCTGGGAGGTGGGTAGATGTAGAACCTTCTAGTCCATTTCTTACTGCCTGTTACTCTCTAGCACAGTGTCCTAAGCAAGTAAGATGGCCAGGAAGGATCTAATGAGGCCAGGAGGAATTTTCCTCCCACAGGGAAGCAGTGCCAGTCATGGCAAATGAGGTGGCACCTAACAATAAACAACAATGGAAACTTATTACGAGAAGGATGAGTGAAGGAAAAATTAGAAATAGTAAATTAATTTATACAAAGAGTGGGGACAATGAAACTAGGCTACTGATGTTTTGATTCTTAATCTTGTCCTTTACTAGCTGGATGAGCTATTATAACACATTTATTCTTCTTTATGATCCATTGCCATCATCTGCAAAATGGAAAAATGGAAAGTTCCAATCTCATTAGGTTATTTGGAGTATTGACTGACAAAGGGAAAACTAATAGAATGATTCCTGGAATACTAGAGTGCCATGTATCTGTGTTTGTCAAATAAATCACACACACACACACACACACACACACACACACACACACACACACCAGCACAGCAAGCAAGTTTGCAGGTAATAAAACTTACCTGTTTTAGCAACTGAAGTCTCCTCTTAGTGAAGCCTTTCTGTTATATATACTGAGTTGTAAACAACTGGATCTTTTCCTCTAAATTTATGTGATCTAAATTCCAATTATGCTAACTCTGCAGTAGTTTTAAGTCCTCTAATTTAATTTTATTTTCCAAGGTGTCATACAGTTTTTGCTATTTACAATAAAATTTCAAAACAAAAATTGCAATATTTACATATTGTTCCATCAAAGTATTATGCCAAACTTAAAAACACATTTTAGAAATACAAGCTTCTGTAGAAAACAAAGCTACTGTTACTGCATGTTATAATGTTGACACTCAAGTTTACTACTCTGGCTCAGATTGCTCTCATGAGTTCAATCAACTACATACACAAATCTTTTCTTGAATATTTCTAAAACATCTCATATTAAAAGTGACCAGGCTTGAACTCATGATATCATCCTTGAAACTTAACTATGGTGTAATGGTCTCTAATTCAGCGCAAGGTATAATCATCTCCCTAGTTGTAGTAGTCAGAAGCATGAAAATCAGGTTTTACACTACCCTTTTCCACCATGTTTATATCACCTATAGGCCTGATTCTTATCTAGTTTGAGTCTATCCACCTCCCTATAGTTGTATTCTAGTCCTATTAATTTTATTTTTTATCTAGGTGGATGCAACAACTTAATGACCTATATCCTCAGATCCCTCTTCCCCACATAATAACCTTATAAACGTACACAAGAATATTTCAAAAACTGTGGCCCATGTAAAACTTACATGTTTTTGTTTAGCCATCATCCCAACTTCAAGTTACTTATTTCATAACCAATAAAGGCATGTTCTACATCTCCATTTAAATTTTCTACTAAGTTCTTTCCAAATCTTATCTTCACAAATTACAGCAATCTAGTTTACCTCACTTCATGTCCCAGGTCAGTCACTATAGCTAAAGGAAACTTTGTCTGCATCCTTCTTCACTCTCCTCACAGCTTTCCATCAGCTTTAAACCTCAGTTCCATTAACCGTTCCCTAGGCCCCTTCTAAAACCTGCATGATTAGGTTAAAATCCTATTGTTAGCTTTTCTAAAATTATTGATTTCCTTTCAGTCAACTTAATCAGAGTCTCAAATTTACTCCACTTGGTTATTTACTAAAGAGCAGTCTCTACTACTAATTCTTATCAATGTGAATGTTAAGAGTTTGGCTTTGTGGTGGTGGTTGTATTTGCTGACCTTTGTCTCCTCAACACTAAACATAAGCATCATCACTGAGAAGGCACTTGATGAATATCTAATTGGTTACTAATCAAAATCTAAATCTCAAAACTTCTGGTTAATTTAAATTCTGAAGTCTATGACAAAAAGAGATGTATATATGTTGGTCATTATTAACACAATTGAGAATTGAAACTACCTGAAATTCATGAAATCACTCATTGAATTTTAAAAGAAAAGTTATGTGAAATATATGAAGATAATGGGCAGCAACAGGATATTTGGACCTACTCAAGCTATCCCACATTGCTCTATTGATCCAAATGGGTAACCTATTACTACAGGTAGGAATGAAAATTGCTGGAGCTGCCAGCACAATCCATGCGCTACTTACACAAATGAAAATCAGATATAAAAAGATTTAAACCTTTTAGGTTCCGGCAGTTATGTTAATCTATAAGGAATGACTAGAGATTAATCCATAAGATTATTTTATCTTTTTCCATAAATTGTACCAAATATTTATTATACATGTTCTTTGGAGACTCTATGTACTATAGAAATCTGTGACACATTTTACCATGAAGAAAAATCCATTTTTGCTATTTATTTCACAAAAGAAGGTAGTTTACAGTTAGTAGCATTGCATGTTATCTAGTTAGTAATATATTCTGGACTTTTAATGGGTTTTCACACCCTCAGCTTTGCTTTGTGAACACTAAAAATCTATTTTTTTTGTTTTTCTTCCTGAAGAAGACAGAAAATCTCATATATTTTACTATGCATTGGTTTATGTTTTTGCATCATTTATTTCCCAAGATGTACAGGAACAAGTATTCAAGTTTACTGATTATTAAGAGAAAAACATATAGATGCATTCCAAGGACAGTAGCATATGTTTGTGTGTGTGTTTGTGTGTTTGTGTGTGTGTGTGTTTCTTTGTTTGTGTTGTTGGAAATCAAACTCAGGGCCTTGCACATGCCAGGCAAGAGCTCTACAACTGAGCTACACTTCCAACCCTTAAAGGAAAGCACTGAAAGATCTACTTGAATAATTATTAGAAGTGGTAGACTTAGATTATTTAACCTAGGGAGTATATTAAATTTCTATGTTCTATAGTGTAGAAATTGTCAAACATATTTACTATAAGACATTTTTGGAATGCTATGTATTGCATCATTGTTTCCCAAAGGACAAATAATGTTTGTTTAAATATAAAATACATAGTGAGAGTTATGTGTTTTGTAAATATTTTAAAAATACATAAATTTGTGTATGCTGTTTTTAGAAAGGATTACCCTATGAAGGATAACGAATGTTAGGTATTTAGGTTGGGTGGCTGAGCAAATTAAGCAAGGATGTGATATGCATAAAACTAACCAACCAAAGTCCTAAGTCCTGAGCTGCCTTTGCATATACAGAGACAAAATGCTTCATATCTCCAAATTTTCCTTTAATCTTAGCTAAACGATTTTACCAAAACATGGTGTTGGTTATGTGGAGATCTGCATGTGAGATATTTGAGTGATATCTAAACACAATTTTCAAAATTTTGAGGCAGAAAATGCATTATAATTAGTGGCCAAAGTCCTATTTCTATGTCCTTACATTGCTACCTGTTCCCAGAATAGTTTTGGAGAATTTCACTTTGCAGTGATTTTTATCTATAAAATAATTTTAAAAAATCAGATTGTATAAGATAAGAAGTATGGGAGAAATAGTATAATATATATGAATAATATATTGAAATTATGACATTTTGTAAATTATAACAGTTTTTATTTTACTTTTGCTATCCTTACTTTTGTTTATTATGGGTCAGAATAAAAAACTAAACACATATATGCACTCTAATGAATCTTACCAACAATATTTATTTTATTATAAATATAATTTCATGCATTTCGTATGATTTTCATTAAAAAGATGTTGGTGTTGGTGTTAGGTGCCACCAAGTTTGTGTCTGACTCATAGTGATCCTGTGTACAACAGACAAAACACTATTGTCAGTGCTTCTCTACTTTTCATAGAGTTTTCAAGGGCAGAGTGTTTTTTTGGAGCAGGTTGCCAGGTCCTTCTCCCATGCCTACAGCACCAAGTGTTCTCAGGTGGTCTCCCATCTAAGTACTAACCATCTAAGTACTCCCATCTAAGTACTAACATGCTTAGTTTCCAAGATCTAATGGGATCCGACGCCACAGTGGTACTGCTTCAAACATTAAAAAATAGATGTAATAAATTAGGCTATATTATTTGTAATCAACTCCAAGAAGTGTTATGAAGAATACAAGTTGCAGAGCAAATGGCACTGTCCCTGGACTACAGGGTTAGTCAAGGTTAACTTCTCCATAACTTTTTTCTCCTGTATGTTTTCTACATGAGCATCTATATTACAGCTTTCAAAAGGGAAGAAACTAATTGGCCTGGGATAGTAGTGATAAATCTGTGCCCACAATTTCCTACAGTTAACAGCCTTGATTGATCTTATAATTGCACATTTTCCAAAATAATTAAGTTGGAGAAATTATAGCTCTGTACATGGAAATATGCAAGAATGAAAGATAAGCAAAAAAATTACTACTGTAAGTGCAAATATAAAGTCCATTGTTAAAATAACTCATTATTAGACTAGAAAATATATTGCTGGTAAATAATCCACATTCCTTCAGGAACTATATTGTTCATTATACTATAAGAAATACTGAATTCTATGTATGAACCACCCAAACACTGAACATTGACTGAAATTTCTCTCAAGAAAGACATATTTATTTTGCTGAGGCGTGTATCACTCCATTTCCGGCAGAACTGTTAGCAGATACTCACCAATTCACAACTGTGTTTGACATTTAAATGTTTAATGTTATAAATAAAATGGCAATGCAATTAGCATTCACTTTCAGATTCTAATTACCCTTCATAGAATAAGACCACAGATTGGTACTTTTATCTTATTTATCTTTGGCTTGCTTCATGGATATAAGTCAATTAAAGATATCTTGGTATTTCAATATGATAAAATCAATAAGTATTATTTTATCTGAGAAGTGATAAAGAATAACAACTTGGACCTTTTAAGTTCAATCCATTAGCAAGTCTTCAATAATTGACTTATAAAGATTCCTCTTCTTTGAATTTTTTTTATAAATAAATCACCATTACTGATTTCTATTTCTTGGACTTCTGCCAACTTTTCTGTGCTGTATAAATGATTTCAAGTTATCAAAGAAAAGCTGAAGATCTAATATGTGAATTTTGTAACATACTACACACTTGGATATCTTAATTATACATTCCCACAACTGCTAAACCACTTTAAATCATTTGGGTCCTATATTATCTTCAATTTCTTTCTTGCAAATTGCATTTCTGAAAACTAGTGTTTACTATATCAATGAATAAATGAAAACACTGACATTATTATTTATGAAATAACTATGAAATAAATGAAACAAGATTTCTTTCCTAATTATACCCTGATCATTTAGGATGACACAGCTTTGGGGTACAGTAGCAGGAGGTTAGATGGTTTAGAAGAATATGCCAAGTGCATATATATCCAAACTAGGATTAAAAGTAGGCTACTTTCATAATACACAGAATTGATAATGTTAGTGGAGTAAAATTGGTGTAGGAAGTCTGTAGATATGTTTACAAGGAGTATACTGAGATGTTCAATTCTTTATCTGAGACAATTGCCCCATGTCTAAATTCTGTATGTAACTTCACGAAATTAAAAATATTAGTCTTTTTATGAAACAATATGTTATCTAACTGCATGATAGATGCTTTTTTCAAGATTGGCTTCTGCATTATGCTGCCATACAAACCAAAAATATTAAAGGCAACATCATCCTTTAAATGCAACAATTGTTTGTTGTTGAAAATTATTCATATATTTATGGAGTTTGTAATTTAAAAATATATTGTCTTTGACAAGAATACTATTTTAAGCCTATTTTTCCAGGTGCTTATTATTGATTTTCTTCATTTAGGTACAGTATCTGATGCTGATTGAAAAGCCAAAATAAGTGGCACCTTGAAATCTCAAGTAATACATGTAAACTATGAAAAAGAAACCAGACATAACTCAACACACCTATAGCCACCTTATTTTTGACAAAGGAGCAAAGCAAGTAAACTGGAAGAAGGACAGCCTCTTCAACAAATGGTGCTGGGAAACATGGTCGTCCATAAGCAGAAAAATGAAAGTGGATCCACATCTCTCAATATACACGAGAGTTAACTCAAAATGGATAAAAGATCTCAACATAAAACCAGAAACTTTAAAACTCATAGAAGGCAAGATAGGCAATACACTACATCATATAGGCATTGGAAAAGATTTCCTTAATAGGACCCCAATTGCTCAAGAAATTGCAACAAGAATAGATAAATGGGACCACATCAAATTAAGAAGCTTCTGTACAGCAAAAGAAACAATTAACAGAGTCAAGGAAACCTCCACAGAATGGGAAAAAATCTTCGCATTTTATACACCTGACAAAGGTCTAATTACTAGAATTTATAAGGAACTCAAGAAAAAAAAACCCCAATACCAAACAACCCAATAGACAAATGGGCAAAGGAACTGAGTAGACAGTTCTCAAATGAAGAGGTCCACAAAGCCATGAAACACATGAAAAAGTGCTCAATATCCCTAGCCATTCGGGAAATGCAAATCAAAACAATGCTGAGATTTCACCTTACACCAGTAAGAATGGCCAAGATCAATAAAACAAACAACAACAAATGCTGGCGAGGTTGCGGGGAAAAGGGAACACTTCTACATTGTTGGTGGAGCTGTAAATTGGTACAACCACTATGGAAATCAATATGGAGGTACCTCAAAAAACTAAAAATAGATCT
>VMDO01015580.1:0-50673 GCA_007922755.1 Pedetes capensis
GAGGGGGAGAAGAAGAAGAAAAGAAGACAACCTTCCTGCCTTTAGGACTTGAGTACTAAGGGGTGGCACAAAAGATTCACAAACCACTTTCAAAGGCTGAACAGCATATGGTCTGTTTTGAGCAGATCAAGTCAGTTGATTCTGAGGAAAGAGTTTCTATTAGGAGTCTAGAAAAGAAGTAAATCGGAAAATTGACCCTATGAGGTGGGAGAAGCCATTCCCAAAGCTCACATCTCTTCCCATCATTGAGGCCGATTTTATTCACATGTTTTTGGAAGGGGTAGCATGGAGGAGGGCCCACATCTGTTGGTGACAGGAACAGTACCCTTGACCTCTGTATGTGTCCTCTGCAGGCAGCCATGACAGTGAGATGAGGGCACAAGGAGTGTGTCTTGCAACTCATGAGGGCCTCATCCTCAGATATTGAGCACTAATAAGAGACAGTTCAAAGTCAAACTTTTAAGTCCAACAACAGCTGGTAAGTCACCCTCAGGGAATCAAGAGTTACCATTACTTAGATTCCACTGATGGCCATGGATGATATAAATTCTTGGTCTGAGACCAACATGCACATGTACTCTGATGACCAGGACAGAATTAAGACCCTCTTTAGAATTGGATCATTGAAGGTCTAATTATGTGCATTTGATAACTGAGCTGTAACCCAAGCAGACACTGAGACAAAGACTGAAGTGTTGTTATTTGGCATTGATCCCAGGAAACATTGGTGGAGGAGGAGTGAAGGGAGACGAGGAAAGGAAGAATGACTACCAGGATCAAAACAAATGATGATGGGGCAACCAGAGCTAATCTATCTAGAAAACTCTGGGAACCAGAGGTAGAATGCATGTTGCAAAGTTGTCATAGGCATAGGGAAAGGGAGGATGCTTTACGTCCTCTTCTAGCATTTGCTGCTATTTTCTCCCTTAGAGAAGGTGGTACATCAACATCTGGCCATTTTAGACCATGTGTGCAGTTGGTTCTGGAAGCCAGAGAGGATGTCTGGCAAAGGGACATAGGTGCTGACAGAGGGAAATGGTGTGGAATTGATTGAAATGACAGGGACCACGTGAATGTGGGCAGCACATGACAATGTCTGCTCCCTCTGGATTGGGGATCAAATGCCATAAACCAGTACCAGTCAGTAAGCTTCCAGAGACATAATTAAGAGAATGGAAAACTAGATAGTTTACCCATCAGAATTATGATGTGATTGCATTAAGAAGGGGGAAAAGTGCTGTGGAGAAGCAAGTGTGACCACAGGGTAAAATAGAGATTTGAATACTAAGTCAGAAGTGGAGAGAGAAGAGACAAAATTTACTGGGCCTTGTGTCTCCAGTAAAAGATGTTGTATATAAAGGTTTATTTAACTCCTTTGCCTTGCAAACTCTTTTTGTTGCATAGTTTAAGACTACTCAAGATAGCCCCAAGGTAGAAAACTCTTGGAGAATCTCAAGAACAGAAGTGTTGGTAGAAAGATCCTCTTAGAGCCACATTATATCTCTCTAGAGCAGGCATTTGCTCTAAGGACATCAGAAGTTGGAGCATGGATTCTTACTCAGTTGCCCATAATTTAATATGACTAAGTACACCATCCTTCTTGCCACTATTTATTTCTACCCATTATTGGCCAAATTTCCAACTTGGATCTAAAGAAGTAAGCATTTAAAATGGGCAAATTCTTTCTGTAACGTTCTAGGATATCAATGAGTCCCAAACAAATTAATGCAAATAAAAGACAGTGACATACCATTGTTGAGTGGATAGTGTCAAAATAAAGAGAAATTCCTAAAATGAGACAGAGGGGAATAAAGACATATCAATGAAAATGAGAAAATTAATAATAATGCATAAGTCTTTATTAGAAACAAAACAAGGGAAGGGCAGTGAAATAGGAACTTTAAGGGTGAAAGAGAAGGAGGAAAAAACTTTAATATTACAATTATCAAGAGAAATTCTGCTTATAAGTGTTAAAAATGATAATTTTTGGATTAACATAAACTGAGATAATTTATTATCATCAAACTTCCCCTACAAAAAAACTTCTAACACAAAAAATGACAAGACATTTGTAATCAAACTACTGACCAATGCAACAGGACAAAAAAAAAAAAAAAATAAAGATAGAAGGTATAAAGATTTGCATAAAAGAAACCAGATTATCTTTTGATGACCTGATGTGTACTTACAAAATCTAAGAGAAACTACAAAAATTATGGGAACCAATCAGTGAATTAAGGAAGGTCTCAGAATACAAAATCAATAAACAAGTATTAAGTATATGTTTGTTGTTGTTGTTGTTAGGTGCCGTCGAGTCGGTATCCGACTCATAGCGACCCTCTGTACAACAGGGGAAACACTATTGTCAGTTCTTCCCTGCTGTTCATAGGGTTTTCAATGGCAGATTGATTTTTGGGAGGGGGTTGCCAGGTCCTTCTCCCAGCCTACAGCTTCTGGTGTTCCCAGGCGGTCTCCCATCCAGGTACTAACCAGGCCCGACCCTGCTTAGCTTCTGAGATCTGACGGGATCGGATGCCACAAGGCTACAGCTGCAGGTGAAGTATATGTTTATATTTGTATAATTAAACATTTGGAGACGGAAATTTAAAAATTTCAATAGCATTACAGCTAGTACTAAGAATCATAAAATATCTAAGAATAAATTTGTTGAAAAATGTGTAAGATTTATATACTGGCAACCAGGAAATATTGTTGAGAGGGTGTAAAAAGCCTAATTTAATGAACAGATAGGCAAGTAAATAGGTATCAGTCCTCTAAAAATTAATTTATAGATTCCACATAATTCTAGTCAAAAGTTCAGTGGAATTTTTGTGAAAATTGACAAGCTGACAAAAATTTATTTTGAAACAGAACAAATTAAGAGAACTTTTGATTTTAAAACTTACTGTAACGTCACAGTAATTAAAACAGTGTGTTGTTAATGTAAACAGAGATGAATAAATTGGCAGAATATAAGAGAGAGCCCAAGAAATATACTGTCAAGTGACATTTGACCAAGGTGCCAGAGCAATTTAATGAAGAAGAAAAGAAGTTTCCAATAATGATGCTGGAAAACATGAATATCATCATAGAAAATAAATATCTCAAACCAAACCTCATATCATACTGTAAACTCAAGATAGATTGCCCTCATAAGCATAAAAGCTAATATTGTAAAGTTTTAAAATATACAAGAAAATATTTTTGTGTCTTTGGCATAGGAAAAACTGCCTTAGAATTTAGCCATAAAAGAAAAATTATCAAGCAGTAAACTGAACTTGGCAAAAAACCCAAAAGTTTGGCTCATCAAAAGTCAATCCTGAAAACTAAAAGGAAACTCATAAGTTGAGTGAAATAATTTATAATCATATCTTGCAGTGAACCTATGTTCTTAATATAAAATTAACTGCTATAGTTCAATAATAAAAAGGCAGAAATCTTAATAATACTGAGCAAAAACCTTAGGGAAATACCTCAAGAAAGGGGATAGATGAATGTTCAAAAAATCACAGGAAAATATATTTATCAAGATTATATATTAAATAAATACACGTGGAATTCACAATGATATATCATTATACACCAACTGGAATTTGAGGGAGAATTGTATAGCAACTCCAACTCTGATTTACTGCTAGTACGAGAATCACATAGTACTCTTTGGAAAACTGCATGGAAATTTCTTATAATGTTATATAATTACATACATACCAACTTTGTAATTATCAATTTCTTCCCCAGATACTTTACCCAAAGAAATCAAAATGTGTCTATAAGCGAGATAGATTTGTACTAGAATTTTGTCTTCTGTTTTTGTCATAACAGCAAAAAAAGAAAAAGGAAATATGAAAGAACAGATAGACTTAAATGTGCCAATGTATATAACATGAATGAATAACCCAGAAAAAAAGCAGACATGGAAGATTCATACTATATATTTTCTTTTACATGAAGTCCAAGTGGACTAAGATATTTTCATGTGGCTGCACATGAATATGATGATCTTATAATTGTGTTGAATGAATGAGGACATTTCTGAGAATAAAGGGCATAATGATTAAGTAGAGGCAATAAATAAGCAGATTGACCAGAATGCATGATCATCCTAACGATGTGGTCTGCTTAGGACCCATATTAATCCTCCTTATCACATGACAGAATTGAGGGCTAGAAAGGTGACAAGCTTTGCTCAAAGTCATCCCATTAGTCAGAGCCAGAGTCAGAATTTCAGGGCAAGTGTTCTCAAGCCTAAATGTCAGATTTTTCTTGAAGAACAAAAGAACTATTTAAAAAGGGGTAATGAAAAGTCTGCATTCTTTGCTTTGTTGGAATTTCTGCTGTATTAAATACTGCACTGGCTAAGAGTCAAACACTTTTTCACAGAGAGCTTTTTGGCTTAGACTTCTTTGTAATTAGACTTAAGAAGCACCATAACTATCATTGCCCACTGGGTACTATTAAGGGCTGCACAGCATTATGGAAATTCAGATTTCCCTAGCTAGAAGTCATCTTTGCTAGTGAGTTGAAATATAATCTCTGAGCCTGGTACTTAAGGCCCTTCATTATTAGACCAGAACTCTTCACTCTTTTCTCCACGCTCTAAAAAGGGAAGACAATGCTAGCTATTCTCCTCCAGGGAGATGGGTATGGGAGGGCCATTTCTGACCTCTCTCTTCTTACTGTCATCTTCACATCTCTTCCAAGGAATTTATGCACCTGGATGGAGCCAGAGTCTGTCTTCCACGTATCCTCAGTACTTCTGAGGAGGCTGCCCACCCTAAGAGCCCTATAGACCCTGCATATGTGATTGAGGAGCGTGGTCAAGGTCTCAAATTTCCAGAGGTATCAAAGACAAGGAAAACTCGGTTTGGCTATCCTTGCAATATTCACCAGAGACCTCAGCAATGGAAAGCATTGTTGTTGTTGTTGTTAGGTGCAGTTGAGTTGTGTCCAACTCATAGCGACCCTTATAGGGTTTTCAATGGCTGATTGTTTTGGGATTGCCTTGGGAGCAGATTGTCATGTCCTGCTCCCATTTTTGCGGTGCTGGGAATTGAACTGGGGACCTCAGAGACTACAGAATGATGCTCTACCAACTGAGCTAAATCTCAGCCCAATGGAAAGCATAGAGAACTTTAAAAAATCGATAGCATTGATGCTTATTTCTTTTTTGTCTCATTTCCATCTACATTCACTATAGGCCAGATACTTGGAAAGCAGGGAAGACAAAACGATTGGTACCCCAAGGCCTACAGAGTCCCTTCAAGATATCCATCAATGTATTCTGACACCAAGCTTATAAAATAATTTGTCATTTTTAATCACAGGATGGGTTTTGTGTTCCCATAATTTTACAGTTCCCTGTCCTGAAATGGCTTTAGATGCCAGTAAGGCCAGCATGGGCTGGGATTTAGCTCAGTTGGTAGAGCGCTGCTCTGCAGTCTCTGAGGTCCTGAGTTTGATTCCCAGCACAACAAAAATGGGAGAAGGATGTGGCAACCCACTCCCAAGGAAATCCTGAAATAATCTGCCATTAAAAACCCTATGAGGGTCTCTATGAGTTGGACATGACTCAATGGCACCTAACAACAACAACAAGGCCAGCATATTAGTTTCACTGGGCTGCTGGAATAAAGTGTCACAAACTGGATGTCTGTGTGTTGCTGTGGCAAAATACCTGACAGATCAAATTAAGGAGGAAGGATTGGATTATCAGACCATGTTTTAGAGGATTTGAGTCCACAGTGGCAAGGAGGTGTGGTGGAGCAACTGGTGGCAGTGCCTGTGGCACAGGACTTCAGTTCATGGCAATCAGGAGCAGAGAGAGACTGGAACCATGTGCCTGCATAAAACCTCCAAAGGCTGGCTCCCAGTGATCTACTTCTGCTAGCCAGGATGCCCTTCCCAAAGATCCATTGTTGTTTTTAGGTGCCAGGGAGTTGGTCCAACTCACAGTGACCCTATGTACAACAGAATGAAACATTCCTGACACTGTGCCTTGCCCAGTGCTATTGTCAGTGTTTCTCTGCTCTTGGTAGTGCTTTCAGTGGTAGATTGTTTCAGGAGTGGGCTTCCAGGTCCTTCATTCTAGCCTGAAGCTCTTGGTATTCCCAGGCAGTCTCCCATCCAAGGACTAACCACACTACCCCTTCCTAGATTCTGAGATCAGGCAGGATTAGGTGCTAGGGTGTTATGGCTGCAGATCCAATTGCCATCCGCTGGGTACCAAGGATTCAAACACAGGACCTTGACATTTTAGATGCAAATCATAAGAGTGTCTTAGCAGACTTGATTTTCTCATAGTTCTGGAGACTAGCAGTTTGATATCAAAGTGGGGCAGAGCCACACTCCCTCTAAAGATGTAGAAGAGGGTCCTTTCTTGCGAAGAATCTGAGTGCTCCTTGGCTTGTAGATGTATCCTATAATCTTTGCCTCTCTTTTCACAAAATGATCTCCTTTGTGTGTCTCTGAGTGAGGGTATGACATTTTTATAAAAACACCAGTCAATGGGTTACAGTGCATGTCAGGCCAGTAGGATGACATCTTCACTTCCCATTACATCAGCACAGACCTTGTCTCTAAAGAAGGCCACTCATAGGTCCTGAGAGTTAGGACTTGAACATATGTTTCATGGAATGGGGCACAATTTAACCCAGCATAGCCAGAATCTTTACTTGTGTCTTAGAGTCAACTTCTTCTCATCTTTCCAAGAACACCACTTCCACCATCCCCACTTCCCTCCTGCATTATCAATTCTCTCCCCTTCTTATAAATAAGTAGACTGCATACAGCAACATACAACCTGTGATTATCTTTCGCACATCAAAACAAAGCAAACAAATAAAACTCTCTTTTTCTCTGCATTAGTCAGGATCCTCCAGAGAAACAGGACTAATAGGACACAGATAGGTAGGTAGGTAGGTAGATAAATGGATACAGATATTGTTGTTGTTGTTGGGTGCTTTCGAGTCCGGTGTGACTCATAGCGACCCTCATAGAGTTGTCATTCGCTGATTGTTTGGGGGATTGCTTCGAGAGAGGATTGCCATGTCCTTCTCCCATAGATAGAGATAGGGATGTTGTTGTTGTTAGGTGTTGCCAAGTTGGTATCCGACTCATAGCGACCCTCATAGGGTTTTCAATGGCTGACTATTTCAGGATTGCCTTGGGAGTAAATTCCAGGCCCTTCTCCCATTTTTGCAGTACTGGGAATTGAACTCGGGACCTCAGAGACTGAAATGCAGTGCTCTACCAACTGAGCTAAATCCCAGCCCTAGATAGGGATAGATACATGGAATTTGATTTATTATGAAGTATTGGTTCATGTGATTATGGAGGGTGACAAGTCCCAAGATCTGCAGTGTGTTTCAGCAATCAGAAGACTCAGGAGTATAGATGTTCCAATGTGTGTCCAAAGCAAGGAAAAGGCCTATATTCCCATTTAAAGGCAGTAAAGCTAAAAATATTCTCTTAGTGAGGTAGGCTAGCCTTTCATCTCTATTCAGCCTTCAACTGATTGGATGAGGCCCACTCACATTAGGGAGGGTAACTGCCTTAGTAAGTCTACTGATTTCACATATTCATGTCATGCAAAAACACCCTCATGGAAATATCCCAAATAAATGTTTGACCAGCTATCTGTGTAGCTTGTTGTCCAGTCAAATTGACACAAAAAGTACCCATCCCAAGTTCCTTTCCCCTTTACCATTTTTCTCTTTGATCTTGGAGCAGAACATCTCCAAGATACACCTTCATTGTCTCTCTCTTCTTTCCTTCCTTTCATCCCTGAACCCGTTCCTATGAGGCTCTTTCCCACAATGACAACAAATGGTTTCTACTCATTGATTCCTGGGATGTAAACTCCTCTAAAGCAAGGACCTTTATCTGCTTTGAACAGGGACTAGAAAGTAGTAGGTCTTCAGTGAGTTTCTATTGATTTAACCCATATCTCTTCTTTAGCTTCGCAGGAGCATGTGACACATGCAATGTTTTCTTTCCTTAAACAGTGTCTTCTTTGGTTTCCAGGCATATCCTAATTTTGCTCACAACTTGCTAGATGCTCTTCTCAACTCTGTTTATTGATTTCTTTTTGTCTCCCAGCCTCTTGGTTTAGAACATCTGGAGACTCAGTCCTTGATTTCGTTATTTTCTCTATATCCCTCCCTGGGCCATCCACTCTAAAGTTCTAAATCCTACCCCTATGCTGATGGCTTTTTAAAAAATCTTTTTTATCTTTGGTGCAAAGCTCTTTCTTGAACTCAAGTCTTCTCCACTCAAGTGTTAAATTGATTTCAAATTAAATATTTCAGAAAACTGAGCTTTTTCGTTCTCCTAAAGATTTTTCCATTAATGTCTCGCTTTCAGACCATTAGCAAGTCCTATCAGCTCTACTTTCAAAATGCATCCAAGAGCTGAACACTTCATAAGGTCTCCATTGTTTACATCCTGCATCCTCCCTTACCTTCATCAGATTTTCAATCATCTCTCAGTGAGACCTCTCTGCCACCATATTTACAATCTCAATTCTTCCTGAAAACTGGCAAACATCTCTAGCTGAGGTCCTATCCTATTTTTTGGTTCTGCTTGTCATTGGTTAATATATTATATATAAATATATGCTATATAGATGCATGTTGTTGTTGTTGTTAGGTGCTGTCGAGTTGGTGTTCAACTCATAGCGACCCTATGTATAACAGGCAAAACACTATTATCAGTGCTTCTCTGCTATTCATAGGGTTTTCAATGGCTGATTGATTTTTGGGAATGGGTTACTGGGTTCATGTCCCAAGCCTGCAGTCTCTGGTGTTACTAGGTGGTTTCTCATCCCAGTACTAATCAGGTCCAACTCTGCTTAGCTTCTAAGATCTGACAGGATCCGATGCCCCAGTGGTATGGCTGCAGATTACATATACACATACATATGCTTATTTTGTATATTGTTACCTTTCCCATTACAACGCAATTTTCATTAGGGTTTACATTCTTTTGTTAATTAGTGTATCTGTGGCTTTTACAACACTGTCTAGAACATAGTAATTGCTCAGTAAATATACTTTGAATAAATACAGATCTTTGTGTTCCTTATAGGAAATCAAAGTTCTGTTACATCCCTCCAATCTTGCTTATACATTCATATTTTTTACTAAAGATTTTTAAAGTCTTTGCAACTACAGCCAACCATTCATTCCTCTTGTCTCCCAATAAATCTTGATTATACATATTATTTGGTATCTTCTATATTTTAGACTCAAATATATTCTATTGCTTAATAACTTACTACAATACATACTATGATGTCTGTGAATTTACAATGAAATTTTGCAAAGAATAAATAGGTTTTCACTAAAGACCTACAGAATAAAAAACTAACATCCCTAACATAATGAAGAAAATGAGTTCCAATAGCATTAAGCCTTCTTGTAGAAGATTTTATAGCTGGTAAATGAGACTCAAAAAGAAAATCTGGGCTTTGACTCTAATTCTAGTACTTCTTTCACATCAGTACATTCTTTCATCATCTGAGTCACAATCCCCAATCTAGGAACAAGTGAAAAGAGTTCTCTACATAGACTGTCACCCAATGCTTTTTATTGTGTAGGTAAAATATTGAGTTACTTTGTGACTGAGGAATAAATGGTTATAAATTTAGTATTGTTAAATCAAAACCTTATATTACTCATAAGTTTGGCTTTATGATTTTCCCTTGTAACATGTTATTGTTAGGAGAATGGTTAAAATTAAAAGCATCAATTGTGGGAAAGATGAAGCTGAACTGCCAGCTGTCAGGCCACTCAAATAGAACAAAACAAAACACACAATAAAAACAAAAATACCGAGAAAGATGAAAGGAAAGATCAACACTAAGAAACATCATAGAAGGAATGTTGAAGAGAGAAAGCTAAGTCTTCATGATTTCTGCAATGTCTAAGGGTATTTTTGTACTACAATACCATACAACTAGCTTAAATTCTTCTGAGTGATGGCATAGGGGTATATACAAAAAAAATTCAAATAATTCCACAAAATTGTCTTTTTAGAGGTACATGTTCTTTTGTATTTGTTGCTCTTGGTTTAGCTAAACAGAAATCATTCTCAAGTTGATAGCTAGGACTAGTATAATTTAATTGCGTCTTGAAATCTTGACACTTTTGCATCTGGCCACAGATGGACCTACTTTCTCTCTTAGAATGATCAAATTAAAAAAAAAAGACAATGATTTTCAAGACACTAAGCCCAGGCAATGCCAGGCAGAGATTACTGAGGGACAAGGAATGAATGGAATAAGAAGCATACTTGTCTTGGCTTATGGTAGGAGGGAGGCTTTCCATTTAGTAATTTATGTTCCCATGAGTTTAACAGAAGGGCCTTGGCAATCCACTCCCAAGGCAATCCCGAAGCACTCAGCCATTGAAAACCCTATAAGGGTCGCTATGAGTCAGATACCAACTCGACGGCACCTAACAACAACAACAATGAGTTTAACACTGTCCCTCATCTTTACTCACTTTCCATATATAGGCTGAACTTCTCCAGTACAGAAGAGACTGCTCCAGTGTGCTAATGTAAGCCACAGAGTTCACGTAGCCTCGTGCTTCTGTGCTCTGTGCACTGTGTGAAAGGGACCAGAAAAAAGTTCAGGATAAGGTGAAATTTCACCTGTTTCCATATGCCCTTAGCTTTGGAGACTGCTTCCAAACAGGGAGATTCTTACTTGTAATGCACACAAGGGCTGTAGTAGAGTCTGACATATATGGTTTCTCTTCTTACTTAACTTACATTCTAGTGGCAGTGACATATTATAAGCATAGAGTGTGGACAATTACAATGATAATGGTATGCAGAAATTTAAAATAGAGTGGCAAGAAAGTCACTAAAGAGTACCTTATTTGTTTACTAATTTCTTCATCTCATTACTTCATCTTTTTAAAGGTAACACATATGGTAAAGAGACAAAGGAACAAAAGGGAATACAGGCAAAAGCAATCACCCCTTATCTATGCCCAATGTCAACTCACCAATGCTCCTCTCCAGAGACAACTAGACTTACCAGCTTCTCTTGAGCTTTGTGCAGATATTCCACACATATGAAAACCATTCATGTACAGTTTTTAACTTCTTCTCTGCAAATGGGAGCATACTAAAAGTGTTGTTCTGCTTCTAGCTTATGCCCACTTAAACTATAGTATTATTGTTGTTGTTGTTAGGTGCCCTTGAGTCAGGTCCTACTCATAGCAACCCTATGTACAATGGAACGAAGCACTCCTCAACATTGTGCCATGCCTGGCGCTATTGTCAGTGCTTCTCTGCTATGAACAGGGTTTTCAATGGCTGATTATTGCAGGAGTGGGCTGCCAGCTCGTTCTCCCAAGTGTACAGCACCCGGTATTAGCAGGCAATCTATGCAGAGAACTCTTTTCACTTGTTCCTAGATTGGGGATTGTGACTCAGATGATGAAAGAATGTACTGACATGAAGGAAGCACTAGAATTAGAGTCAAAGACTGGAGGCCGAAACTTGCATAGCTTCTGAGATTAGACAGAATTGCACACCAGGGAAGTACAATTGTAGACAGAATATATCACAGATCATTCTGAATTAGCATATCAAGTTGTCTCATCCTTTTTAATGGCAGCTTAATATAACATTGGAGGGAAGATTCTGGTCTTATTTGATCCATTTTTTATTAATGGATATTTAGCTCATATTCAATCTGTTGCAGTTTAAAAAACAAAGCAACATTGACGTTAATTTTATTTCTTTATAGTACTTAGGGGTTAAACCCAGGGCCTCCCATATGCTCTCCAAGTGCTCTGCCACTGAATTGCACCCCCAGCCCATTTTCTAATTTTTTAAAATTTTGAGACAGAGTCTTGCTAAGTTAAGCAGGTTGCTTCTGGCCTCTACCTCATGATTCTCCTGCCTCATTCTGTCGAGTTGTTGGGATTGCCACTGTGTGCTGTGGCACCTAGTACAGCACTGGGTATTATTGGACATGTGATTTCACCAGTGCAAGCTTATCTGCAGAACAACTTCCTAAAACTGAAATTGCTGAGTCAAAATTTATTTCAGCTTTAATGTAATAGGAATTGCTATCTAGTTTCCCCCAAAGTTGTACCAATATAAGCTTCTACAGGCAATGTGTAGTGTTTTCCCACTTGTAGGTATTATCATAGTATGACATCTTCACAAACAAAATATGTTTAAAAATGATATTCTTGGAAATTTCATTTAAATATATTTATTTGTAGGTGGACTCATGCCCTTAGGTGGTCCAGTATCATCTCTCAAAACTGCCTCTGCACACTTATCTGCACACACTTCACTTGTCTATTTTGTTCTTGGAAATTTTTTGTTTCTCACCAAGTTTTAGATCATCCCATGCTTAGAATATTAGCCATAAAATCTAATAATTTGCATATGTGTGACCTGCGGATATTCTCCTCAGTTAATTGTTTGCCTCTTGGTGTTTATCTGTGCTATTTTTCCATGTATAACTTTAAACTTATCTTTATGTTGTCAAATTTTTAAAACTGAATAAAACATGAAGGAAAGACTTAGGAGGACATTAGGGGTTGCTATGGGAAAAGTGATTAATGGATCAGGCATCAGAGAAGGTATGAAGGTATGAAAGTAAAGTATGGATTATAGAGGACAAGTTTGTTTGGGCTAATGGGTTGAGATGGGAGGCAGAGAGTAGAATGAGGTCTTACTAATGCAATCAGGTCAGAGAAATATTGATAGCGACAAGGTTAGTCCATGATCATAGCAGTGGTAACTGGCAGGAAGTGAATGACTAGAGATACCCAGTTGGAAAAAAATGGGGAGAAATAAATGTTAGTGAAATGTCCAAATGAATGATACTCTGACCAGTACATGAGTGGAAAGGTATCAAGGAATAGTTGCTGAGTAAGTTTGAAGAAAAAGCACAAAAGTACTTAGTAAATGCTTAAGGGCCAGGAAAAATTAGAAATGTAAAGAAGATAGAGTCCTGGTTTCTATTGGTTAGGATTTGTGTAGATGTGACCAAATATTTGACAGAAACAACTTAAAGGAGGAAAGATTTATTTTGGCTCATGGTCTCAGAGAGTTCAGTCCATGGTTGGTTGGTTTCACCTGCTTGGGTAGAACATTATGGCAGCAGTAGCACATTTGGGAAGAGAGCTGCTCTGTTTACAACTGACCAGGAAGTAGAGAGAAGATGGATACAGGAAAGGCCCAGGGCCAGATATAGACGTCAGAGGCATGTTACCAGTGATCTACTTCCTGTAACTTCCTTCCACTTCCTAACTTTTACCACATCCCAGTAATGTCAGCATATTATGAATCCATCAGTTGATTAATCTAGTCATTACACCAAAGCCTTCATAATCTAATTGTCTCTGGAAATATCATCACAGATACACTCAGAAATATGCTTCAGTAATCCCCTAGGCTGGTCTTAATCCAACCAGGCTGACAATCAAAATTAACCATCACACAGTTCCTTTTGTTGCTTTAATCCTACCGTGGTATAGCAGTGTGGCTTGTGGATAAAAGGCTGGCTAGAGAATCAGAAGACAGATCTCTTGTTCAAGAGTCTTGCCTTCTCTGAGTCACAGTATTCTCATTTATCAAATTAGTCTGACAAAGCTAATTATATGACCACTTGTTGCTCTAATATTTTAAGTCTACAGTGCCTTGGACAGAATCACTACAAACTTGATCTTTTTCCTTGCTTATCCATAATGAGCATGGTCTGAAAACCTGGCACACTCACCCAGCTCTCTGAGGGGGTAGACCAGTTCTCCTCTTTGGCATCACGCCATCTTTCAAGCAAGGGTGTCTCCAGGGGAGCCTTTGAAATATTGACAGCTAAGTTGGATGGAGGCCCAGAATTGAAAAGAGATCAAATGCATAGCCTTAAATAAAACCAGCTGGAAACACAACCATTAAAAAAAAAGTGATGGGGGGAACACATTCCGTAGGATGAGACCTTATTTTACATGGAAAACACAAACACTGGAGGCCAAGAATCAGACCTTTTTGCAGAGCATTTATAAAAGAGTTTGGGCAAGCATTTTGATTTGTGTAATGAGAACCGGCTGTTTAAACATGTTTAGTCTCATTAGCCATGAGTAGGAAGAGGTGTCTTTTGTGCATGACAGAACTGTGGCAAATGACTTTTTGCAAAAGGAGTTCGGAGGTGGAATTGGTAAAGCTTCCTCTGCATTATCTCATTTAATTTTCATAAGAAGCCTTCAGAGATAAGGAAATGAAGCTCTGAGAGATTGGCTGTGTTTCCAAATATCTTATACTCAGACCATTTAAAACCATTTAAAATAACTTGGAGAAGAAATTGACCAACTTGAAATCCTTAGAACTAAAAGTTTCGCTGCAAGAATGAGACATAAAGTTTGGAGTCACATTAGTAGAGCTGGCATTGTACAGACTCATGTGGGCAGTGAAGCTAGGCAGGGAGCTCAGCCTCAGTACTACTGACATTTGGAGATGAGTAATTCTTTGTTTCAGTGGACTGTCCTGTACACTACTGAATGTTTATGAGTGTGCTTGTCTTGGTCAATAGCATGTGCCCTTCCAGTAGTGACAGCCAAAAGTGTCTCCAGGCAGCAATTATCTGTCCCCTGGGCAGGAATAAAATTACTTTCATTTGGTAACTACTGTGCTGAAAAATGAAACAGCTTTCACACACATAGTACCAAAAGGTAGGACTTACTAGACTTGCAGGTCATAGTGGAGATTTGATTGCACTAAGAAGGTAGAAGAACTTAGGCTGCAGGAATAGAGAACCAGTGGACAAGAATCTGTACCTTGGCATACCATGTTCACTTTGGAAAGAGGCTCATGCCTCTTTGGAAAGAAGTTTGTGATGACCATGTTTTCCAAAGTTCACACCACTGATCGAGTCACCTAATCCCTTTAATTCACCATTTTCCCATATGTAAATTGGTATAGTAATCAGTAGCTTTCATAGTTGTTGAGAATTTTTAAAAATAGAAGATAAAATATTATCAAATCTAGTTGGTCTGGAGCCTGCTGATTCTACAACCTCAAGGTTTGATCCCTGAGCACAAGAACTGATAAACTGTCGGGCGAGGTGGCGCACGCCTGTAATCCCAGAGGCTCAGGAGGCGGAGGCAGGAGGATCGCAAGTTCGAGACCAGAGGCAGTCTGCCTAACTTAGTGAGACCCTGTCTCAAAAAGTAAAAAATGGGCTGGGGGTGCAGCTCAGTGGTCCAGCACTTGCAGAGCATGCAAGCGCAAGGCCTTGGGTTCAACCCCAAGTATCAAAAAAAAAAAAACAAACAACAACAACAAAAAAACTGATAAACTGATCTTCACTAGAATGAAGAATTTATGCTCTGCAAAAGACATTGTAAAGAGAATGGAAGGAAAAGCAACAGACTGGGAGAAAATGTCTATAAAAGATATGTAATAAATGATTACTGTCTAAAATATATTAAAAACTTTTAAAGTGCAACTATAAGAAAACAACCCATTTAAGAAATGGACCAAAGACATCAATGAACACTCAACCAAACAAGATGTACTCAGTAAAAAAATCATGTGAAGAGATGTTCTGATGAGATGTTTCTCATCAGAGAAGTGGAAAGTAACATGAGATACTGGTACATATCTATTTGACTTATCTAATCTGGAACACTGAAAATACAAAATGCTGGTGGGAATGTAAAATGGCACTGCCACTTTGGAGGAAGGTTTGGCAATTTCTTATAAAACTTAGCAAACTTATTGTATGAGTCAGTGACTGTACTCCTTGGTATTTACCTGAAGGAGTTAAAAATTTTGTCTATACAAAAGACTAAACATGATATTTATGTGAATTTTATTCATGATTGTCCAAACTTGGAAGCAACCAACACGCCTTTCAGTAGATGAATAGATAAGTAATCTATGTTGCATCCAGATAATTGGATATTATTCTGTGCTGAGGAATGAGTCATCAAACCATGGAAAGGCACAAAGGAAACCAAAATGCATATTAATAAGTGATAGGTGTCAATATCAAAGCCTGTGTTACTGTATGACACAAAAGTGGATATTTCACTCTGGAAAGGCAAAACTATGCTGTTGATGTTGTTGGGTGCCATCCAGTTAGGTCCAACTCATAGCAATCCCATGCTCAACAGATGAAATACTCCCCGACATTGCCATGCCTGCGCTATTGTCTGTGTTTCTCTGTTATTCATAGGGTTTTCAAGGGCTGATTGTTTGGGGAGAGGGCTGTTGGGTCCTCTCAAGCCTATAGCACCTGGTATTCCCAGGCAGTCTTCCATCCAAGGACTAACCAGGCCTGACCCTGCTTTGCATATGAGGGCTCTCTGTACTTTCCAGTTAATTTGCTGTGAATCTAAACCTCTCTAAAACTAAACTCTTAAAAATAGAAGATGCATATAAACATGCCAACACCTAAAAGCTTCTCATAAATTTAGGGATTATGAGTAAATTTGGGGATTATGGGTGACTGTGTTCCTTTTTATTTAACTATGTGCTAAGTTATTTAAGGACAGGAGTCATGTCTGGAGTCATCTTTCAAACTATGTCTCCTCACTTAGTGCTTTGGTTCGACACATAGTGACCTTCATAGGGTTTTCAATGGCTGATTGTTTCGGGATTGCCACGTCCTTTTCCTGTTTCTGTGGTGCTGGGTCCTCAGAGAATTCAGAGCAGTACTCTACCAACTGAGCTAAACCCCAGTCCTTGGATACATGGGCATGTAATAAATATTTTTTAAAAAGAAATAAGAACTTTTATCCTTACTGGAATTGGAATAATTAGCTTTCTAATTGGTGTTTAATATCTTTAAAATGTTTTCATTTTTGGGATAGAAAATGTCAGTATCTTACAAATCAGAAAAGATTTTTACAGCCTTCTTATTTTTGAGGTTTAAATGTATTATCTTTCTGGTCAGAGTAGATTCTCTCTCTCTCTCTCTCTCTCTCTCTCTCTCTCTCCCCCCCCATCCCATCCCTCTCTCTCTTGCATTTCTGAGAATTTGAAACCATGGCCTTGAGTGTGCCAGGCAAGTGCTCTACTACAAAGCTGCACTCTCAGACCTTTTTAAGTTTTTTATTTTATTTGTTTTTATTTTAAGACAGGGTCTTGCTAAGTTGCACAAGCTGCCTCTGGCCTCAATCTTGCCATCCTCCTGCTTCAGCCTCCAGAGTTGCTGGGATTACAGGTGTGTGCCATAGTCCACCTCAGAGTGGATTTCTCTTGATGAAGACATAAGCATAACTGTGACAATGCATAGAATCAGTAGCTGGTGAATGTCATGGGGATCTCTAGCTGGTGAATGTCATGGGGACGGAAGCATGGATGTCCTATTAAAGTTTCTAGGAGACAAAAAGAACAGAGAATGCTAAGCCCCTGAGAGTGAGCTGATGTTCAAAATTACCTGGGGGCAGGTGGCTGGGGCCATTTCTCCTATGGAGAAATGCCATAGCTTTCAAGGTCCAAAGGGAAAAAAATGACACATTGAAATTAGTAGAATTCAAGTAGGGTTTTCTTACAAGGAGACTGAGTTCCAGGCTTGGTAGGGGACTGCAAAAGGTAACACAAAGTTCAGAACTAGCAGCAGGGACCATATGCCACCTGTGAGCCCAAAGGGACACAGAGAGGGAGAGATCAGTGAAATATGGAAGGCTAAAGGGCTCCAGGGGGCTGGGATTTAGCTCAGTTGGTAGAGTGCAGCTCTGCGGTCTCTGAGGTTCTGAGTTCGATTCCCAGCACCGCAAAAATGGGAGAAGGACCCGGCAATCCATTCCCAAGGCAATCCCGAAACAGTCAGCCATTGAAAACCCTATGAGGGTCGCTATGAGTCAGATAAGGGCTGGGATTTAGCTCAGTGGGTAGAGTGCTGCGCTGCAGTCTCTGAGATCCCGAGTTCAATTCCCAGCACCACAAAAATGGGAGAAGGACCTGGCAATCCACTCCCAAGGCAATCCCGAAACAGTCAGCCATTGAAAACCCTATGAGGGTTGCTATGAGTCAGATACCGACTCGACGGCACCTAACAACAACAACAAAGGGCTCCATGTGTACAGCCTGGGTCAAGAGGAGCAGGGACGTGTCTGGGGACACAGCTAGCCTAAAGTGGGGTGGGCCCGATAGAAGGAAAACCTTGACATCTTCTCCTTCCCTTTTATTTTCTACTGGGGCTCCCTTTTGGCTGACCTCAAGTGGAGGCTGAAGGACACAGTAGATGTGCATTACCCAAGAGGCCAGCTTCCCAGTCCGAGAGCAGAGGTTCTAAATGGGCAAATGGAAGACATTTCCAGGATCATCATGGCAGAGAATGGGCCCAGAAGAAGGAATCACCGAAGCAAGTAACTCAGTGGAGTTGTTTGTTTATATATTTCTGGCTAATATTTATAGTTTGTTTTCAATGTGCCAAACAGGAGTTCAGTGCCTTTTCTGTCAACTGTACACTGACCTGGTCTATTCCTTGACTTATGACCATAAATGTATCCATAATAGTGGGACTCCAAATGTTGGCTGGCTGAGTTTGTATTTTTGGATTCCGAAAATCCTCAAGTAACCCTGGCCCATGTGGTTGTATGTATTGGAGATTTGCAGAGTGACTTAGCCCTTTCATGTAGAAGTAATTGTAAGCCAATTCTCAGCAGATGCCCAGCTATTCTTTATTTGAGTCACTGGTAAGCCTTTGCGCTGGACTCAGGTAAATCAATGGGACGTTTGCCCTTCGATGGCTTCTCAGTGAGCTCATCCTTTTGCTGTGGAAAAGACTGTCTCCAAATATGAGGGGCAGCTCTCTGGAACAGTGCTGCTGTTTCACTCTCCGGCATCCATGACTGGTGTCAGTAACTGATGCTAGCATGCCCACACTACTCTTAAGCCCAGGACTTGGCATGGAAGATGAAATAATTTGTAATCCTTGCCCGAAATTGTACTCACAACAGCCTAGCACTCATTTGGCTTGCTTTCTTCAACCAGAGGATATGCACAGATGGTCCATATTTCAGAAGCTAAATTAAAAACAAAAACAAAATCAGGGCTCCCTCCTTACTTGACAACACTTTCATGAACACCTACTATGTTCCAGGCTCTGTGCCTGTGTGGATAGTATGAAAATGCATGAGCTGGAGTTACAGTGAAAACCTCGGCCCAGAGAATACGTAAGCCTATCATGCCTACGAGTTTATCGCTGCTTTAATAGAGGTTTCTACACAGAAAATCTCCAGTTCTATCAGAAAGTTACAGATGCCCAAAATGCTGCTTTCATCTCTGAGAATACCATTAACATGCTCTCTGCATGAGTCCTGTGCTCATTGGGAATGAGTTGACTAGTGCCTTATCCATTTAACTTTGGAAAATTGAATATGACTTAATGCCCTCTGAAGGGGCCAAAAGACATTCCACTTGACCCCATGAAGTGACTGAGCTTTTATTCTGAAATCACAAATGCAGACAATCTGGAAAGGCTTAGAGAGGATTATTTCATTTTATTTATTTACATGGCCATCATCATCATCATTATTGCCGCATTTAATATTTATTGAATGTCAGGCAACCTTGAGCTAAGACTGGCAGGGAAATAAAGGAGAACAGGCGTGATCTGACATCCTAAATGAGCTTCCCAAATGGGAACCGAGATTCTCTTATATCAGTACACTCATGCTCAGAAGTAAGAGTTGATTCAGGACAAGGAAAAACCCACAGGAATGATTTCAGCCTCCACGGCGGGCAATATTGCTCTGGCTAGATTTCTTGTGGGGCCCGTTTTTCATTTCCCCACAGAGTACCAGATCTTTAAGCCAGTCTCGGGTGAAGAAAGTGGTGGTAGTATACTTTTACTCTTTCTAGGAAACCAGGCTATTTTTTATATAAGATAAAGCAAATATCTGTTTCTCAGTGGGAAAGATAACAGTATCATAATCAAATATAGAAGGAAAGGAATAGAGTAGTGACTTTGAGTGTGCTTTAGTTACTTAAGTTTCAGGTTTCTAAAGTGTTTTTTAAAAGAACAAAGAAAAGAAGCCAAGACAAAGGAAGCACATTTTCTACTCTTCAAGTTGGTAAATGATAGTAGGCATGTCTCCATTGACTACATTTTATCTGGAGAATTGAGGCAAAATGCAATGAAATGAAGAAAAAACATGGGATGAATTTTAAGAGAGGGTTTTGGTTTTCTTCTTTTTCCTTTTCTTTGGTGATACTGAGGGTTGAACATAGGGCTTTGCACTAGGCAAATGCCCCACCAATGAGTTACAACCTCAGCAACTTTTTCTTTTCTTTTTATTTTAAGATAGGGTCTCCCTAAGTTATGCCAGCTGCCTCTGGCTTTGAACCTGGAATCCAACCACCTTAGTCTTCTGAGTAGCTGGGATTACAGGTGTGTGCCATTGTGTCCAGCTTTTAGGAGAGGATTTAAAATTTTTTCAGATTAATTTGCCTCCAAAATGAAAAAAAAAAAAAAAAAGTCAGTGTATACATTCCTTCCCAAACACCTAATGAGAATGTGCTGTATGTGGTAGGTCCCAACTTGTTGCCCTAGCATAATTAATTTTCCAATTGTCTCTATTTGAAACACTTTGATTTCCACTTAAGGGTTCACTAGATTTTGGAGAAGTCAATTCCCCATCTGTTTTTAGGAGCTCAGCATATATCCTTGGCTGTGATGTTTGATACAGGAATGGAGATATGTCTTAAGCTAGTGTAATAAGGTTTAATTTTACTTCAGCTTTGGGGATATAAGGGCCCCTTCTATCTCTGAAGGTGTGTAGGTTGTAGATAAGAGGCTTGAAATTGACATAGAAAGCCAGTCTATGAAGAAAGTCATAGTAGAAAGCAGAGCTCAGAGTTTCTAAGAGAAACAATGCTGAAATTCTGATAGGATTGTAACTCTCCGAATTGAACTGTGCCTGAAACCTTCTCCATCTTTATGCTTCCAAGTCACAAAAGTTAGACATGATTATGTTTTCTTAGTTGATTTAGATATAGTCCTTACTAGTCACAATTACAATGATTGTAGCTAATGTTTAGAACTCTGTAATCATACAGATTGTCCAGTGAGCCCAACTCTATGCCAATTACTAGAAATTAGAGACAATTATAAGTTCTCTCTGCCTGCAGCCGTACCACTGTGGTGTCTGATCCCATCAGATCTTGGAAGCCAAGCAGGGTCAGACATGGTTAGTACTTGGATAGGAGACCGCCTGGGAACACTGAGTGCTACAGGTTTGGAAGAAGGACACAGCAACCCACTCCCAAAAACAATCAGCCATTGAAAACCCTACGAATAAGAGAGAAGCACTGATAATAGTACTTTTCCTATTTATGCAGGGTTGCTATGAGTTGGAGACGGACTTTATGGCACACAACAACAGCAACAACAATATAAACTCTCGGTATCCATTCTCCCCTCTTTCTTTCAAAGATTTGAAAAACTTCTTTCTCCTTTTATAGCTCACTTCAATTCCCCCTTCTGTGTAAGCTAGTCCAATCTTGCTCTTCACCTTAAAAAATCACTTCCTCTTTGCTTCTGTAACTTCATAATTATAACCGTCAGGTAGCACATACCACACTGTCTTCTAGTTGGTTGTGTATAGGATTGTCTTCTCTACAATATTATAAATTTCTCAGTCTCAATTGCCAGAAACAGAACCCAGCCCATAGTACATGCTCCAAATATCCATGTGCTCATTCTATTTATCCCTTTATCCTTCCTACATTGTCAGACATTGTGCTAGAAGTGGGGGATTCAACAATGAATGCTCTAGGCTTTGCTTTTTAAAAGAATACAGTCCAGGGGTATAATTTTTGAGTGATTTTTTCTATTCATTTATGTTACCAGTTTCTTTGTATAGTAGTAACTAAAACATATCTCTAATATATAACTATTTACTTATTTATAAATTACATAGATGTGCTACTGTGCTAATATATTATTCACATGATAAAATTTAATGTAGGCACTAATGTGGGCTAAAATTAAGCATAAATCAAAGATCTACCAATACATTGCTGCTTCCTAGTGGAGCGCCTTACACGTGCCCTGGATTCTCCACCCCACACTGAAGACCACTGGCCCAGTGGCCCAGAGATCAGTGGGAAACACACAGCTTCGGACTCCTAAATACAGTCTGCTCAGATGAGAATCAGGACATGAAAATGAACCTCTGCTGCTCTGACCAGAAGATGGAAGAGCTAGCTCCACTTCTCAATCCCCAAGCTCTGAGACTTTGCACAGGGGCAATGGTTGAGTCCTCTCCAGAGAAAATTCTCCCAGGACAACCCATGGAATGAAGGCTTCCTGTGGGAACTAAACAAGAATGTTCTCTGGTGAGAAGGAATCTTCATTCTTACTGTAGCATTTGGCTTGCATGATTCCTCACAATCTAGGTTGCCGAATGTATCTAGATTTCTGTACTTCCAAAATAAGGGTGTTCTTCAACCTAGCCTTTAGTTATGTGTTCAACACTCACATTAAATAAAGGGCTTGATTTTAACCTTGACTCCAAAAGGTCTTTATTAGCTCCCTGACTCCCAATGTCTCCAACCAGGCAGAACTAAGGGGACTCAGTGTTTATTTTATTTGCTATGTGCCCCCTGGATATTTTTAAAGAGTCAGAACCAATGAACTAGAATGCTTTATCTCAAGCATTGTTCTCCCCTCACAGAGCTCCATGAGGGATGTAACATTCTATTTGACAAATGTGACAACCAAGTTCATCAGAGATTAATAACTTCCTCTGAGATCAGATAATATGCAGAAGAGCCAGGATTCAAACCGGAATTCTCTGGCTTTTGTTACTTTTATTCTTTCTACTACACTGCACTGTTACACCTCATTAAGGATGGTAGCAGTAATGGCTATAAAAGGACTAGATTCCATCTTATTTATAGCCATGAAGAATATTCATAGGAACCACATAGCTTCAGAGTTTGAGGGAGCCCTAGAAATAATGTTAGTTTGTTCTTCTTGTAGTTGTTGTTGTTAGGTGCCCTTGAGCTGTGTTGGACTCATAGTGACCCTCACAGGGTTTTCAATGGCTCAATGTTTCGGGATTGCCTTGGGAGTGGATTGCCATGTCCTTCTCCCACTTCTTGTAGTAGTGCACTAATATTCCTGCTTGATACCTATATTTATTTTTTCTATCTTTCTCTTTGTATGTTTCTCAAGGAAGATGAAGTAATTTGACCTGTGCTGGAGTTGAACTACAGTCAATCAGTCTCTCATGTCCATGAGTCTCTTTCACATCCTATATGTTGTTGTTGTTAGATGCCCTCCAGTTGGGTCTCACTCATAGCAACCCTATGCACAACAGAATGAAACACTCCCCCACTCTGTGCCAAGCACATGATCATTTTTATGCTTAAGCCCATTGTTGCAAACACTGTGTCAATCCATCTTGTTGAGGGTCTTCTTTTCTTTTTATTGATCTGCTACTCTCCCAAACATGATGTCTTTCTCCAGTGATTGGTCCCTTCTGACAACATGTCCAAAATATGTAAGACATAGTCTTGCCATTCTTGCTTGCAACAGAGCATTGTGGTTGTACTTCTTCTAGGACAGATCTGTTGGCTCTTTTTTCAGTCCATAGTATATTCAATATTTGTCTCCAGCACCAGAATTCAAAAGCATCAATTCTTCTCCTGTCTCTCTTATTCAACACCCAGCCTTCACAACTGTATGATGCAATTGAAAATACCATGGTATGAGTTAGGGGCATCTTCGTCTTCAATCTGACATCTTTACTTTTACCATCCTATATGCTTTATCTAATTCTTTATGAAGAAGGTAGTGTCAGGCTTTATAATTGTAATGCATTTTAGCAGTGTATAACATCCTAGAATTTGACGAGCACATATGTTATTGGACAGACATTATTTCTCCTCATTCCCATCACTGCTGCATAAGGTAAGAATTCTCCCCAGTTTGTAGATGAGACTGCAGGCACACTCAATGGATGGCTGGGGAACCAGGTCTTGGAGAACACAGGACTCCCTAGCTCCTGAGCTCTCTGCTGTGCTTATCTAAGTATCCCTGAGGAGAGTCATTCACTTTATGTTTTATGTAGATGTCTATAATACCATGAATTATTTTAGTTCCATTAATGCGATCATTTTCTCATGCATGAGGAAGACAAGGACACAATGACTCTAAGACACTTGCTCTGGATCAGATTGAGGGTTATTGGTGACTCTGGCTTTTCATTTAATTAGAAGAACCAAAGGGGCTGGAGTTACCTACTAATGAGACATTTTACTTACTTAACTTTCACAGTTGAGCAGTCATTTATGTTAAACAGGCAGGAAATAAAAATACAATAAAATAGGAAAAACTTCTGAAGTATAACAAACAAAGACAAAAAGACTTGGCTTAGTCAGAAGAGTCGTAGCCTAACTCACAGGTAGATCTGAGATGTCCTTTTCATAAAACTAATATGAAAAGTAACCAAGTTGACACATTTTAGGCGCTTCATTCTTTTTTGACTGTTATATCCACAAATGCTTAACAAATCCTTGGAGGTAGGTTGAGATTCTAACTGTCATTATCCTAACTTTACAGAAAAAAGAGCGAGGCTGAGACTCCATGGGTTCTGTTTGATCTCAGGGTCCATACCTACTAAATGCCATCAGAACACTACATATCTCATATAGTTTCTCTTTTGGGTAGCAAACACGTGGGAAGGACTAGCTCACCTGAAGAAGAAAGAATGCTCTTTCTTTACAAAACATCCTCATCCCCTCACCTTCTATAAAACATGTCTTTGGTAATTCAAGACCCAAAGACCAGTAGAACTAAATGCCCTTTGGGGTTATGTCTTTATCTAGGAACCTGCAAGATAATGACACGTCCTTTGCCTTGCTTTGTAGTCAATATGGAAATGGAAGTAGTTTTCCCTGAGTGTGAAGGCCAGGTATGGCCTCAGCTCTTTGACAGAGGCACCTAATTGGACCTGTGATTCTGATGTAAAGAGAGATTCAGAGAATGATTAGTGTCACATGAGCAAAACAAAGAACCAGAGAAAAATCCAGGCTGCAAACTGCCTCTGCCTGACCCCCCGCTTATACATGCCCCTCTGCATAGCACTGCTGAAACTCACTTTAATACAGAGTCAGTCTCATTTTTCTAATTTCAGCAAACATCGCACTCCCTTTGTACGTGGAAGAAGTGCTGATAAGAGCTCAAAGATGAACAAGGGCTGGCTGGGACAGGAGTTGAGAAATGTTTTCAATGGGAAGATTATGTGTTCCAAGGTCAAGCATGACAAGTGCTGTAAGGGTCGTCTCAGCAAAGTCTTCTGAATAGAAATGGGTAACGGAATATTGCAATTTGGAAGGAGGGCACAGTGTGGAATGAGTTAGGGCAGGCTTGGTCAATTAGAGAGCCATTGTATTGACTCAAGAACAGAAAGTAGGACTGAGGTGACAAACGCAAAAGCAGGAGAAAGGAAGTGGGTATATTCAGGACCCTGGACGTGCCAATACCAGTAGACATAATCACAGTGGCGAGGCATGTACTCACCATGGTGGGCAGAGCTGGTTGCTGTCAGGGATCATGTTGAGTCTTTATCCCTTCTCTCCACCATGCTCACCTGGTGGGCTGTTGGTATATCCAGGAGATCCAACACATCACAGCTCTCTTTTCTGTCTGAATTTTGAAGAATTTGAGGAACAAGACAGGGAATTTGCATAGAGACCAGATATGTGCCAGTGTGCAAAACAGCTAATGATAGGACAGACACTGAGAATAAAACACACCTGAGAAATGAAATCCTAATTGGAACAGATTGCCTCAACTGTCACAGATTCACTGGCTCAGGGTTGGCATCCAAAGGATGGGTGGGTCAGTGCTGCTCAGGTTAAGACTCATCCTCAGCAAAGTTACATCCTCAGCAAAGCTCATTCCCTGGAGAAAAAGGGGAGGATTTATGCTAAACATGCCAAATTTATTCTTGCCTATTTAACACCGGAGAAGTCACTACACTTCACCTTCACTATAAAAGGTGCTGAACAATACTGGGAATTTGAAATTCTTTGACTCCCTCCATGTGCTTGTGTTGGGGGGATTCTTTCCTATGATTCTCTGCCTAAACCCAACCATCAAAAGCCAAGCCTTGTTCAAAATTCCAACTCTTTCCCTTCTCTGAGTCAGGCTGACCTGGGGAGGGGACATCCTCTCTATGTCCTCTTCCTGTATTTCTGCTCCTTCCTGCTTCCTGCCTAAGATGTCTTCACACTCCAGGATTGAACGCTGGAGGACAGGTGAGTGTAAAACAGGTCACGAGGCAGGTGAGCCTGGGATTGGGTATTGGTTCATGCTGTATGTGACGCAGGTGCCTCTATCTCTCAAGGCGGGCTTTCTGTGGATGGATTTTGGATACACATTTTAGATCTCCCTGCCAGAGTCTTCTGTCACAGTTGCCTTCATGCAGGGAGAACTGCTGCTTCTCTAGCTGGCCCTTCCCAAATCTCCTCTCCCATCCAGGACTTCCACCATTCCACCACACATAGATCCAGGCTGGCTTCCTACTTCAGGGTCCTAGCTGGTCCTCTGGAAAATCCCGCTTGCCCCGTGAGTGACACCCTCTCTCCTTCCTCTGCTGGGATATCTGGGTATGCAGCCCTGGACACAGCTACTCAAGGCCATCACACACAAAGCCCAGCGATCTCAGGGCCCCACACCACCCATTTCACTTGTTTCAGGCAAGAAATCAGCACCTCTCTCCTCGATGGAGGATGTGGGAGGTGGTGAGGGAAGAGTAGCCTGCCCAGATCCTTGCTTCAGTGGAAACATTTCCCACTTCCTCTTCTACCAAGACACTTACCCCTTAGTGGTCAGTGATGGATAGTATTAGTTGTACAATTTTGTAGCACATAGGGCACCACCTTTATTTGGATGTGGCTGATTGGTACCTATTGTTGTGGTCTTGCAGAATCCTGCTCACAGGTGACTAAAGGGTCCCATGTATCAACTGCTTGTGCTAACCCTCACAGGGGGCTTGCTACATGCCAGACACTGTGCCAATTTCTGGTCATTTCTTTAACCTTCAGCACAACCATTTGGGTAGGTCTTATTTTGCTGATGGGAAGATTGAGATGTGATAATTCAAGTTAGCCTTAAAGCTGGATATAAATCCAGGCTGCCTGAAGAATTCCAAGTGGCTCATTCCCACACGGAGCATCCTTCCTCACCATAGCAGTGGGTCAGGAAGCGTGCCAGGGTTGACTTCTTGGAAGGAAGCCTGCTTATTTCTCACTGGTCTGAGCACCCTGGTTGATTTAGACAGAACATAGAGGAGACAGGAAAAGGAAGTAAAGAAGAAATGGGTGCTGGGCCTGATGGCACATGCCTGTAATCCCAGTGGCTGGGGAGGCGGAGGCAGAAGGATCGCAAGTTTGAGTCTGGTAGGTCCAGACCTGACCTTTCATCAACTTTATTCTAGGTTTCAAATTCATCAAGTAAGGACACACACACACACACACACACACACACACACACACACAAACACACACACCCCTCATAGGACTGATATGAGAAATGATGAGAGTAAGTGCTCCTTAAACTGTGTGAAATGCTAGATATGTTAGGGCTGAAATGATCATTATAGGGAATGATAATAGCTAATATTTACTGAGCAGATACTGTATGCCCATACATATATACATACATACACACACACACGCACACATATGTCTTTACTTGCTTAAGCTTCACAACATACAGCAACACAGTACAATTACTATATCCCTTTGCAGAAGGACATACCTAGGAACAGAGCAGTAATAGTTTGCTGAATGTTCACACATTTGGTGAGTGGAAGCTAGAACATGAGCACAGGTAACCCATGGGTGCAATCACCTGTAACTAGTACTGCTGCTGCAACTTTGAGATCATCTCAGGGATGTGCCTGCATCTTTTCAGCTGTAATGAATGGTAATGTATCACTATAATTACTTTATACCATGCTGTTGTAAAATAAAATCAATTAAAGCTTAGCAATATTGCCAGAGTATATTTGATAAATATTTCTTTCTTTTTCTTTTTCTTTCTTTCTTTCTTTCTTTTTTTTTTTCTTTTTGCAGTATGGGGGCTGAACCCAGGGCCTCGCGCTTGGATGCTCTGCAAGTGCTGGACCACTGAGCTGCACCCTCAGCCCAGTTTTTTACTTTTTGAGACAGGATCTCACTAAGTTACGCAGACTGCCTGTGGTCTCGAACTTGCGATCCTCCTGCCTCCGCCTCCCAAGCCACTGGGATTACAGGCATGCACCACCACGCCTGGCCCTTGATAAATATTTCTTATGAATTATTAATTAAGAAAAGGGTAGAAGAGTTAATTGCTACCTGATTTGTTGTATAAACCATTTGAAAACTGTTTGGTGGACACAAGAGTTTATCCAACCTGTTACTTTTGCTAGGTAAGAGGAAAAAGGTGGACAAAAATAGGTAGAAATATTCTGTAAGTTTTCAAAGATTCAGAGTTTGTTTCTTTATCATGTTTGGAGTCTGTTTATCTGGTTTAAGGTATGAGCAGCATAAATGCTTTGGGAAGCAGAAATAGATTTCACTTTATTACCTCTTTCACCAAGAGAACCTAATCTGTTTGCAGTGATTTAATCAGAGGCAGTGACTTATTTGCAGAAAAATTCTTCCATAAATCAAAAGATTCTAATACACATTTCTCCTGACTTTTCTAGTGACCTGTGACCAGTATAGTGACCTGTAGCTCCATTATATATACATATATAATACATATATACACATATACATATATGTATACATATACATATATACATATATACATATATATACACACACATATATAATATATATGTATGTATATACATGTGTGGGCATATGTGTGCATATTACAATAAAGTGAATAATCACATATCAGAACAGATTCTATTTTTTAAGCCTGGTGTTCACTTGCATTTTAGTTGGTTTTAGTAGCTTCATTATATATACATATATAATGCATGTATACATATATATACATACATATTAATATATATGTATGTATATATAATATGTATGTATATATATGTATATATATATATATACATATACATATACATATATACATATACATATACATATATATACATATACATATATACATATATATATATATATGTATATATATGTATATATGTATATATAATATGTATGTATATATAATATGTATGTATGTATAATATGTATATATATACATACATATTAATATATATGTTAATATGTATGTATATATATGTGTGGGCATATGTGTGCATATTACAATAAAGTATCAGAACAGATTCTATTTTTTAAGCCTGGTATTCACTAGCAATTTAGTTGGTTTTGTCTATACTCTGTTTTTGGAAAGTTCATTTACTTCTAAATGTGGGAATTTTACTTTAATTTCTTTCAGATATGGATTTATTTAAAAGTCTAACATATTTCCTTCCTTCTCACCTTCCCTCCATCTTTTCCTTCCTTCCTTCTTTCCTTATGCATGCTTAAGTTAGGTTCCTTTGGTCTCAGGAAGGGGGCAGCAATTTAGATTAATTTAAGTAAATTTTTAAAAGAAGAAAGAAGAAAGGTTATGCTGTGTGGATTTGAGGAAGCTCTCTAGATGGAAGAAAAAGTTGACTCACAAGTTTTTCCATTTCCATCAACAGTTTACTTATAGTTTTAACAATCTCTGTCTAATACCCAATTCCAAAGGCATTTCTGACTATGTTGTTGTTGTTAGGTGCCATCGAGTTGAGTCCGACTCATAGTGACTTTATGTATATTGAAATGGAACACTCCCCAATTCTGTGCCAGGCACATGATCTTATTTATGTTTAAGTCCATTGTTGCAGACAGTGTGTCAATCCACCTGGTGGAGATTTTTCTTCTTTTTAATTGACCTTCCACTCTCCCAAACATGTCTTTCTCTAGAGATTGGTCCCTCCTGACTACATGTCCAAAATATGTAAGATGCAGTCTAGCCATCCTTGTTTCCAAGGAGCACTCTGGTTGCACTTCTAGGACAGATCTGTTGGTTCTTTTGGCAGTCCATAGTATATTCAATACTTGTCTCCAGCACCATAATTCAAAAGCATCAATTCTTCTCCTGTCTTCCAGCTTTCACAACCATATGATGTTACTGAAAATACCATGGCATGAGTCAGGTGCACTTTCATCTTCAATGTAACATCTTTACTTTTCAACACTCTAAAGAGATCTTTGGCCACAGCTTTTCCCAAAACAATGTGTCTTTTGATTTCTTGATGGCTGCTTCCACGGGTGTTGATTGTAGAACCAAGTAAAGCAAAATCATGGACAACTTCAATCTTTTCTCCATTTATTGGTATTTGATAAAGACTGGGACACAGCTGGGAATTATATTCTTAGGGTATTTTGTCACTGTGCAAATGTCATAGATTATACTTAAATCAAGATGGCCACATTGTCACTAGGCAATATAATCTTATGAGACATCAGTTGTGTAAGTGGCTCATGCTTGAGTGAAATGTTGTTACATGGTACATGACTATGCCATTGAGTCTATAGGAGTTGGCTGTTGTTGATTAATGAGCCACTCTGAAACTCAGTGGCTTAGAACAGCAGGCATTTATTAGCTTGTGCTTTTAGTTTTGATGGAAGGTCTTCTCATCTAGCCAGGATCATCTTTTGTGGGTGAGGAGGACGTATTACCCATGTGCCTGAGGTTAGCTGCTGATCAACTAAGGACTGGCTTTCTGGACCCTCACATATGTCTGGGACCTTGTATTGGAGAAATGACCAGACTAAGGCACATGGGGTCTCTCACGGGGGAATGGATGGGGCTTATTTAAATGATAGCACACAGTGTCCAAGTAAACAAGCAGAAGGTAAGAATGATTCTGCCTAGGTTTAAGCCTTCCCTGCCACCACCTATACTATTTCTATAGGTCAAAGTATGTGCTATGACTAGCCCAATTCAAGGTGGGAAGTGAAGAAACAGATGTTACCACATATAATAAAACATTGGAAAGGGACTTACTTTTGGCTATTTTTGTAAATAATCTACCACAGACAAGAGCAGCAGCCCCCAAAGTACCTGGGTAATAGGAGAACAAACAGACATCTTGATTGCAACACACTGGGGTAAGTTGATTCCATGCATTTCCATCCTTTAACCCAAGATTCAACACCCACCACCCCTGGGCTTAAAGTAAACAGCACAGAATGTCCTGATGCGCAGTCTCACCAAGATACCTGTAAACAGAATGGGCAGCCCTAGAGAAAAACTGAACTCCTATTGCAACAAAAGGGGAAATAGGTGTTGAGAAGATAAAAGATAATATTTTTCATGTGGTCCTCAAGGGGCTGGGGCTATTGAGAGGTACAGGTGTATGACATTAGGCAATGGGATGCTTTCAGGCTATTTGGTTTATCTTCTAGTAAATCAAATTTGCAGTGGTTCGCCTGCAGCCATACCACTGTGGTATCTGATCCCGTTAGATCTCAAAAGCTAAGCAGGGTCGGGTCTGGTTAGTCCTTGGATGGGAGACCGCCTGGGAACACCAGGTGCTGTAGGCTTGGGAAAAGGACTTGGCAACCCACTCCCAAAAATCAATCTGCCATTGAAAACCCTATAAATAGCAGAGAAGCACAATAGTGTTTCATCTGTTGTATATAGGGTTGCTAAGAGTCGGACGCTGACTTGACAGCAGCTAACAACAACAATCCTGGCTCAATAGCGCCTCTGCTTGGAGGACTCACTGATGATGGGCTAATCCTTGAGTGATGAGAAGTGATTACTTAGGGTAAGAAGACATCTCAGTGGGGGGTGTTTGTGAGGAACATTTCTTCCTCATTTCCAGCATCTCCATCCTGTGGGAGAAGCTCAATGCATAACTCTAGTTCTTTCTCTGCCCCTTTTGCCTATGAGCTGGTGGAATACCCCATCTGGCTGATGTGTTTGGAAGGATAATAGGGGGTGCTCAGTTGAGTTAAGCCCTCTGTGTCTTAGGGATTGCCGGAAAGAGAGACGTGCCCAAGTCTGGTGCAGTGAGTCTGGGTAGGAGGTCCCTTTGGCTCCAGAGTCTAGCATTATCAACCCTACCAGAGCAGCCGACCTAAGGAAGAGTCTCTCCTCATCACCTCCGTCTGGACTAAATATCAGATATAGTTTCCTTATTTCTGCTTCACCTTGTTTCTTTACTTGTTTACAATCCCAGTGGGGAAAGTATTACACTTTTGTGATAACCCCAACTGAAGGAAGAATTGCAAATAAAATATCAACAGCATAAAATAATTTGGGACATTTTAGAGACTCTATGGCTCATATTCCTGGACTAGAGGTTTGGCGATGGGTCTGATTAAAAACAAAAACAAACCAACAAACAAAAAGAGAAAAACCTCACATGCCATTCAACACACTATGAGATTTACACTGAGTGTTAATATGAGAGCCTCTGTAAATTGTTGTTGTCATTAAAGGTACAGGATGGATACAAACAACACGTCAATAATTTGTAAAGTGTTCCAGGCATCACTGCTGAAAATGGTCTGCCAGGGACTCAAACACAGCGCCATAGAGCTAAGTGCCAAGCCTCACTTTATAGATTCAAACATACCTACTTCACTAGACACAAACAAACAAAACAAAGTAACCAAAGAAAAGACAAAAAGCACAAAAGGGAGACAGAGCAGTAGTGACAGTCATCAAATAGTACAGAGAATTTAACTTTTCCACCTTGCAGAGTAATGTCCTGGGCTTTGTTTGGTAACTAAGTAACAGATTGAAAAGAACAGTATCTACCCAACACCAGTTTAAGCTGAAATCGTTGCTGTCTGAATCTGGAAGGGCTCAGAAAGGAACTCAAGTCTCATAGTTCACTCTTATTTTTTCAGTACATGAAGGCTGAACCCAGGGTCTTGTTCCTACTCGGCAGGTGCTCTACCACTGGACTGCACCCCTAACCTATTTTTTTATCTCTTTTATAAGTCAGGATCTTGCTGACTTACACAGGCTGCCTCTGCCCTCGAACTTGGAATTCTTCTGCCTCCGCTTCCTGTGTTGCTGGGCCTATAAGAGTGCACCACCATGGCTGGTGCCATAGCTGACTTTTCTTTTCTTCCCTCTTTATTTATAACTGTTCGTGGGACACATAGTAGTGAGACGTTTGCTGTATCCATTACGCAACTATGACATCACTTTTGCTTACATGTTCGTCACCTTACATACTTCGCAGTTCACGTTTCAATGTGCTGATTTCAGCTCAATCTGCCTATTAGACTTGATATTCCATAGCTATGTTCCATGAGATGGCTGGAATGAAAGTCTGGTCTTAAATGCCACCTATGTCCCCTCTCTTCTAATTAAATTAGTTACCTCATCACTGGTTCGTTGTGGTTTGGAAGAGGTCCCATGGCACTCCCATGGAATAGAGCAAGTTATTAACCATGCCGTTTCCCTGCTCAAACATCATCATTCATGCAGGATGTCAGGGCACTGAGACATAAGAGAACGGCTCTGATATTCCACACTGCCCTTCATTGGACATGTCCTAGGCCCTGAGCCTGGACTCTGTGCTGGGAGGAGGCCAGACAGGGGAGCGGAGGCAAAAGCAAATACAAGACTTGCTCCAAACCACTGCCCACTCTTGGCTCTGTGTATGCTGTGCCCTCTAGCTTCTGACTCCCGTAGTTCCATTAGGCCACCAGGCAGCTTTTGTAAGTAAGCTTCCCATAGCTTCCTGTTGTGAACAGCTGTGGGCAAACTCTGGCCTGCAGGTTGGCCCCCTGTTTTTGTAGTTGTGTTAGAACAATCGTGGCCATTCGTTTGCATGTTGTCTACGACGGCTTTCGGATATTTCAGCATTGAGAGGTCACGAGACATACCTTATGGCTCACGAAGCTGGAAATATGAGCTAACCTTTTACAGGAAAAGACTGTCGGCCGCTGCTTTAGAAGGTTAACCACACAGCACTTTGCTTCCACTTCTCCTAATAATAAATAATAGCTACTCCACATTAGTCACCATGGGATGAGTGGTTAGATTGATTAAGAGCTTAGGCTGAGTCCCCTCCTAACACTTCACTAGTGGATGTTCACGCCTTGTCTGAGGAATGTATATAATTCTGCACACATTATAGGTAAGTGAACAGAGGCCCAGTGTGGTTTAAGGAATTTAACTAATTCCAGTTGAAAGCAGCAGAGGTGGGATTAGAACACTAGTTTTTCTGACATTCAGGTTGGTGCTCTGATCTGTGCTCCCTCTGATTGCGTGTCTTCTTTCCTGAGCTGAGTATTCATTTCTTCTTTGCACAGGGCTCAGCAGTGTCTTGTGTGTGATTTATTATCGTCCTGTCTGGTCATTAGATGACAAACTGTGTTGCTACCTGTAGCAAGAAGGTGGGGAGGCATCCATAGAAACCATCAACTGTTTCTTGGTACTTCGAATGCAGTAAGGGGTCTGGCTTGTTCTTGCTGTGCTTGCTAAAGTTGAAGCTCCTTGAAGGCAGATGCAGATATGTAGCAAACAACATATCAAAGCAACCAAAAAATAAGCCAGATCTTAGTTCAGGAAATGCTTATAAACTAGAATCCTAGGAACTAAGTTTTCTAGCTGAGTTTCATATGAAACTTTAGTGTTAACCTTGAGCCAAGCATACATCTCTCTAAACCTACTTATTAATTAATATAGCAAGAGAATATATTTTGATGTCCAAGGCTTTAAGACAAGACTATGCAAATTTGTGAATGTTTAATTATGACTTTAATATCCCTTTTGGTATATTTATCATGGCATCATCAGTGCTAAGACAGAAGGAAAAATGGAGATAATTTTAATAAAGTGCCCACTATGTGCACACACTGGTCTGGGTCTGTTTCATGCAGTCCTGGGAGGAAGGTGTAATCATGTTTACAGTAATTTAAATGAAGGTTCAGAGGGATTAACAAAGGTTCTGAAATTGAGCACCAAATGAGAGTCCTGTCAGGAATTCCAACCAGGTCACAGGATGAGTCACGCGCCGCTCTCACTGCGCCAAGCTTTGTTACTGTGCCATTCCACATTTGGCACTAACTAAAGTCTGCACTTCATGAGTTTGGATGCTGCTCAATTTAATGGATATAAAAGTGTTGGGAGAAGCAACATAAAGCATAAGCATAAAGCATGATTAGCGTGGGACTATAAGGTTCAGATCTTCTCAGTAACCAGCTTCCTGATGCTGAATTCTGGTAAGTGATACATTGTATCAGTTCTCTTAACATATTTATTTTTCTTATTGCCACGGCTAGCCTTTCAGTGGGGGCCTTCATGGTTCATGTCTGACAATTAAGACCATCCATTAGAGGCTCCACTCAATCCCGTAAACAAAAATTCAAGCTTTCCAAAATAGTCTTCCTATTTATCAAAGTTAATAATGTCACTCTCAAATGACAGCAAAAGCTAAACACTTGATTTAGCAATCATTTCGGGTTGCTAAAAATAATACAGTATGTATAGTGTTGCATGTTCTTTTCAACTTTAGTAAAAACATAGATCCTAATGAGAACTAATAGTTGATTTATGAATATTCAATAATTTCTATTCTTATATCAATTAATAGTCTCTCTCCACCCTATGAAGCAGGAATACACAGTGATCTGCATTTTGTAGATGAAGAAAAAAGGCAATGGGAAAAGGAAAAACTTGCCAACTACAACTAACCTTTGCTGACATCATTATGGCCAGGCGCACATCCAAATATTCCACTCACCCACTCACCGTATCTTCATGAGGATAGAGCCAGGCTAGAACACAAGCCAAGCTCCTTTGTTCTCCTTCATTCACCGCCACCTTTCTGTCAGTGGTCCTTCTCACTTTATCTTCATGGGATTGGTTATTTCATGAGTATAGTTTTATCTTTAATAAAATAATGTAAAGAATATACTATGACCAATAATTGCTTTATAATTTACAAGTCAACTTTATTAGAAATGTTTTATTTTTTCTTTTTCCTTACAATAACCTCAGGAGATGATGATCATTGTCATAAAATGTACACATTAAAACAAACAAAAGAACAAAAAAAAATGCTGAGGTTCAGGCAAGTGGCAGTAGAAAGACTTACAGGCCTCCAGTACTGGCCTACATTTGGTTGCTTATTCCTATTTCTGCCTCTTTTTCCACCTCTTGAAATGACCAATAATTCTGACTATGTATTCTCCACCAACCTTCAACAGCTAATTCATCAGCCAGAGCAAACCCAGTGAGCATTTAATTTTTTTTTGGGGGGGGGCGTACTTGGAGGTTGAAGCCAGGGCCTCACAGATACCTTGTAAGTGCTCTACCACTACTCTGCATCCCCAGCCCATTTTTTACTCTTTATCTTGAGACAGTGTCTCATTAAGTTACACAGGCTGCCTCTGGTCTCGAACATGTGCTACGATCCTCCTGCCTCCACCTCCCCAGTCTCTGGGATGACAGGCCTGTACCACTGCACTTGGCTCACGTGAGCCTTTGAACTCCCGCCCTATTCTCTTTACCTCAGTGTTGCAAGAACAGGCATCTCTGGCTTCCTGGGCTGAAGTTAGGAAGATTAGGTTTTATGATGATGAACATTTCTCTCTGGAGAGCTGCATTTCACCTCGTGTTCAGTGAGTCTGTTTGGAGGGCTTCACCTGTAAGGAAACTGCACCACGGACTGTCTGGCGGCGACTCACCTCCAGGAGTCTGTCTGCAACATCTGCTCAGTTTGCCATTTCTCTTCTACACTATGATTTTAATGTTACACTGTGGATACTTGGATAAGGCAGAACCCACACACCACTGCTCTACCAGGGAACAGTTTAAAACAAGCATGGAAGCTAAGGTGCAGAAAATGCACCAACCTCCAATGTTTCCTGAACAGATCCTTGTCTTCTTCATCATTCTAACAGCAGAGGAATAGGGCTAAAGGTTAAATTTTATGCTCTCAGCAGCTGTGGATACTTGACAATGTGCCTGCATCCATAAACAATGTGCTTCCCAGAATAATTCATCTTTCTTTACTGTTCACATTTTCTTACTCAAGTTCCAGGTCCTCTGTCAAGTGCAAGAGCTAGTTTTCCAGAATAATATTCCTCTGCCTTTATGGCCACCATTATTTATGCATTATCTTTGTCATGGGTTGTCTTCTCTGAGATTTTCTCAATAACCTTCCTGAAGATAGCATGAGATATCTTCTTAAAAATTTAGTAACTACTGCAGTTCTGTGCAGTTCCTTAAGAACCCTGACACTACTTAAAACTAATCCCAGGTAAATTTTTATTCCTGAGCACTGTTTTGCATATGAAAATTTATTGTAGCTGTGCAGTTACTTTTATGCGAAGGCTTATTTTAGAAGTTATGTGCCCACAGGTGTGATGCATGAGTATAGGAATTATGCCTTACGCATCTCAAAGTCTCCAGCATTTAAGCTGAGTGATACTCCTAGTATTTGTTGAAGAAAGATGTGTGTCAGGGCTGTATCCTTTCACTGTACCTCTTCAATCTCTATGTTGAGCAAATACTCCAAGAAGCTGGACTTTATAAAGAAGATCCTGACATCAGAATTGGAGGAAGACTCACTAACAACCTGCGTTATGGAGATGACACAACTCTGCTTGCTGAAAGTGAGGAGGATTTGAAACATTGACTGATGAAGATCAAAGAACATAGCATTCAGTAGGGATTGTGTCCCAACATCAGCAAAGCAAAAATCCTTACAACTGGGTCAGTACACAGCCTCATGATAAACGAGTAAAGATTGAGATGGTCTAAGATTTTGCTTTATTTGGTTCTATAATCAATACCTATGGAAGCAGCAGTCAAGAAATCAAAAGAGGCACTGCACTGGGAAAAGTTGTGGCGAAACATTTCTTTAAAGTATTGAAAAGTAAAGGTCACATGGAAGACAAAGGTTTGCCTGACTCATGCCATGCTATTTTCAGTCACATCAAATGGTTGTAAAAGCTGGACATTGAATAAGGGAGACAGGAGAATAATTGATGCTTTTGAATTATGCTGCTGGAGATGAATATTGAACACACCATGGACTGCCAAAAGAACCAACAGAAGAAGCCCAACCAGAGTGCTCCTTGGAAGCAAGGATGGTTAGACTGTGTCTGACATATTTTGAACATGTTGCCAGGAGGGATCAATGCCTGGAGAAGGACATCATGTTTGAGAGAGTAGTGGATGAATGAAAAAAAGGAAGACCTTCAACTAGATGGATTGACACAGTGTCTGTAACAATGGGTTTAAAGATAAAAAAGATCCTGTGCATGGGACAGAATTGGAGAGTATTTCACTCCATTGTACATGGGATCACTATGAGTCGGGCTTCACTCTATGACACCTAACAACAAAACAAACAAAATCCTTCCAGTATAGTATAAGCTCTAATTGATCAGATAGTTCAGGATCAATTCGTGGGTCCATCACCAACTATAATTTAACTTTGTACACATCTCAATCTCTTAAAATCTCATTTTCCTTATCTGTAAAAAAGACCCAAGAACGGCACTCATCTGATGCATTTTAGTGACTGATTAAAGAGAACTAAATGAGTCAATTTATGTTAAGTCCTGAGCACTTGCATAAAATATGGTATTAGAGATGGGGTTATTGAAAGTTAAATTAATCTTTAATAAACTTGGAAAATATGCAATTCTATGAAGTCCAGAATTTTTTGTCACTATAAAATTATAATGGCTATGAAAGCTGGACATTGAATAAGGGAAACAAGAGAAGAATTGATGCTTTGAATTATGGTGCTGTAGATGAATATTGAATATACTGTGGACTGCAAATAGAATCAACAGATCTATCCCAGAAGAAGGGCAACCAGAATGCTCCTTGGCAGCAAGGATGGCTAGCCTGGGTCTTCCGTATTTTGGACATATTGCCAGAAGGGACCAATCACTGGAGAAGGACATGATGTTTGGGAAGTGGCAGGCCAATGGAAAAAAGAAAAATCCTCAAGTAGATGGAATGACACAGTGTCTGCCACAATAGGCTTTAATACAAAAAAGATACTGTGCCTGGTACTGAGTCAGGGAATGTTTCTTTCCACTGTACATAGAGTTGCTATGAGTCAGACGCAACTCCATTGCACCTAACAACAACAACCATATAAAATTATAGAGAAGTTACTGAGATGGAGAGAATACACATACTTATGATTAGAATCTTGGATTTAAGTTTGGTTCTGTGGTTTGTTATCCATCAAGTTTTACCATTACTCTGAGGTTTGTAGACTTTTCTCGGGAATAATGGATGATGCTAATAACTATTGCCTGAGTTTGTCATGAGATCTGTGTCTCTAGAACCATTCCAAAGGGCAGAGGTTTTCAAAGTTTTAATTCCCCAAGACTTTGTTCAAAGATCTTTTCAGAGAAGCCCAAAGAATAAGGAAAGAAAACAAGTAACTGACTTTATGAACTTGAACTAGCAGTGGAGTACCAGGATCCCACACACCTCTCATCTAACTCCATTCCTCTCCAGACATCAGACAATTAGAAACCACTTCTCCAGGGGGATGAAATCCTGGGCCAGCGAAGGATTGTCATGCCACAAGGAATGAGTGTTGGTGAAAGTTTCCTCTGTCTTTCCTTTTGTGGTTCCAAATACTTATACAATGCATCACACTCTTCCTGGCTGTGGGGAGATCCCAGTGACCGTAACTAGGGGGACTTTGGGGAAGTGTAAGCCTTTGTACCAGTAAGCAGTGTTCAGGCTATGGACGAGGGTGAAGGATGTGTGGAGCATCGGTGTCTGGGTAGCTACTGACATACAAACATCAACAGAATGAGAATTGGGCAGTGTAGACCTAGTATCATGAAATTTGACTTTTTCTATTTATGAAATTCTATTTATGAAATTCTTGTAAGGGCAGAGAGGCAATAAAGAGCTGTTGTTCCCACAAAGGCATAACACCCGAGGCTTTTCCTTCCTTCCCTCTCACAGTGTTCCCAAGGGCCACAGGGGCCCGTGCCCCTCATCCAAGGGTCCCGAGTATAGTTATCTGCATGCATGGCCACACCTCCCATCTGAACCTCCAGGCCAGGCCAGAGAGGTACATGCCCTAAAGAGATGAAACCCCACAAAAGAATTTTCTGTCACTGAGCAAAGATGCTTCTTGCAGTGAGAACAATGATGGAGAAATGTCCTGTTATTGGGAAGGCACTGGAGAGGCACATTTCTGTAGCCAAGCTGAACTCTCTTTTCTCACTTCACTGCTGGGGATCCTAATCTAGAAGTTTCTCTGTGTCAATTAAAGAACTTTCCACCATGGCCCATGAAAAAAAATAACAAAAATAACAAAATCAATGCCATGATTGCTTTAATAGGGTGCTGCAATAATTCCCTGGGATGATAAAAGACAACTTAACAGAAAAATAAGAGGTATATAAAAATGTCTAGCATTTAACTTTCTGCTGGACCTCTCACGTATGCCCCACATTTGTCTGTCTTATGCTATTGTAAGTTTGATTCCCAGCTCCTGTGACTATTGCTGTTTGTCCCTTTCTCTGTATGCCCATGCCTGCTTGCTGCTTATGTTTGTGCCTGCTTGTTAGTGGTGTTATTCAGGGGTTTTATTTATCCGTTAAAGTCATGATTAAGGGTGGCTTCTGGTTCTCCACTTCCTTGGTTCTGTAGCTGTCCTCTCTTTTCTTTACCCTGGTCTCATGGGCCAGGGTAAAGAAAACAGGCTTTCTTCTCTGCTATGAAAGGAAAGGATATTTAAAGTGTCTTCTAATTAAGGCTTTCTGGTTAAGCTGCATTCCCACACGAGATAGATCACCCAACTATAGAAACATGTTCCTGCCTACGGAATCCCAGGAAGCAGATCCAGAGGCAGAGGTTAGGTGCTGGATATTTACCGCAGGCTGATCCTGGGAATAACAGCCATGGAAGGGAGAGGCCAGAAGCAGCACTAGGCAGAGAGAACTGGAGCCAGCTGTGAGGCCCCTGCTATCCCTGCAGATGTGGCTCCAGATGGGTCTGGAGTGGACTTTACAGTTGTTCAAAGTTGGGTCCAGAAGACCAGGTGGTTACATTCCCTCTTTGATCCACCATTAAATGTAGGTCACCCTGAGATGGAGTGTGGGCTTGGGCAAGGTGGCTTTCTGCAAGTAAAGCAATCCTTGTAGGGGCTGACAGTTAAGGATTATGTATCAATGATGTTCCTAGAAGGTAGGACATTATGGCCTTCATCAAAGGCAAGCCCTGAATCACAGTGTCCCCACACTAACTGAAATCGCCCTCTCTTCAGCCTAGGAGTTATTACTGTCTCACTGTTCTATGTCCAAGATTACTTAGGGCTGTGCCCATTGAGTCTTCTGGGAAACAGCTGCCAAGATGGAGTGAGAAGATACTTATTGGAAGGGCAGCTGTGAAATCTAAAGGGGCAGCTGGGAAAGTCCCCTGATCTCAGTGTAGGTCTGGCCTGGGGTAGGAAGAGGGGAGAAGCTTCAGGTGGTGCTGTGGCTCTGAGGGAATCTTGGTCAATGGTGGGGAGCAGGGTGACCTCTCCCTGGTACCTCTGGTGTACTCAGTCCCACTGACTAAAAGCAGCTCCAGGGGGGTGTGACCCAAGCATGACACCTGTGTCAGATCCCATGATGCATCAGCTGGAGGCTGCAGCTGGCTTCAGGCCACAATGGCAGCTGGTTGCCTCTTGAAGGGGATTCTGAACGGCCACCTCCATGGCTTGCACAAGAGCAGAACAGACAATGTCTTAGAGAGCAGCTGACATTATTCTGTGATGGGCCAGCTAGAGTGCTTTGGGAAATCTGCTATCACCTCCTCTCTGAGAATTGTCTTCGCCCAGGCTGGGGTGAGCTGGAGCATCATCTGACAGTGCTTACTATATGATCCGTCCCCTGTAGTTCAAAGGACTAGCAATGGAACCTCTGAACCAAGTAAGCTCAACTCTTCCTCTATTTACAAACTTAGAAATGGATATTTGAGCCAATAATTCATCACATATCTGTCATGTCCATTTGGAGTAACAATAGTGTTTCGCTTGTTATACATAGGGCCGCTATGAGTCCGATACGGACTTGACGGCACCTAACAGCAACAACAATGGTACTCCTGTGGTTAAAGGCACAGACTCTGGAGCCAGAGAGACGGGGAGAAAACCATCCTCCAGCCACTGTCTACCCTGATGGTAATGTAATGCCTGCCACCTCTGAATACCAAGATTATCATCAATAGAGGTAACTGGTAACCCCTTGTTGGCAGCAAGGTGACTGCACTGGGCCCCTTTCACTCTGAAAGGGAAACAGGGGCCCTTCACAGTAACAGGTATTCATTTCTGGTACAAGTTTGCATTTTCTACCCTCAGGAGATCAGCCAACACCTCTCTTGGGCAACTTGCAGAATTGCAGACCCTGCGCCTTAGCACTTGTTTCCTGGAGGTTGCCACAGGCACATGCCCTCTGTCCCTGTCATGCCTTCCTCCCTTCTGGGCAAGTCAGCTCCAGTTACTATCTATTACTTGCAACACAAAGAGGCTTAACGTGCAGGCATCCTGTATTCCTTTGCCTCCATTATGTTTCTGGGTCGAATGTTGGCTTGTCCTTCACTCATCTTGAATCTGACATGACACATTCTCAAATTGCACCTGGTGACTGATTGCCTCACATGCAGTGTTAATCACTTACGCACTCTTCCCTGCTCCTCTGAAAAGGCTCTGAGATCTGAAATAAATCTGGATACATCTGTTACTTTTTCCATATTTCTAGTGAGGCTCTGGCAGTGTGTGTGTGTGTGTGTGTGTGTGTGTGTGTGTGTGTGTGTGAGAGAGAGAGAGAGAGAGAGAGAGAGGAGATGAAATTAAATAAAATAAAGATTAGATCATGTTATGGAAACTTCAAAAAATTGTGCATCATTCTTACACCAGAAAACAGTCTGCACTAAGATGGGCAGAAGAGTCATTATGTATCTATTTAGAAAAACTGGGGAATGCGCTCCAAACTTTAGAGACAGAATTCCAAAGCTTTGTTATGTACATAATCTCTTGACTAAATATTGACACCAGCCACCTAAGAGTAGTGTGTTTGTAAATGTCAAGAGTTCAAGAGCTCCTAAGCGCACACCATATTCACAGTGCAAGATGTTCTGGTTTTATCTTTTTTTTTCTTTTTTGCCAGTACTAGGGGGTTGAATCCAGGGCACTCCACCACTGAGCTGAGAAATGGACTGTCCACATTTTAGGTTATACAGACCCAAACTGAGTCAAGAAAAACTACTTTTGTACATTAGATTCCAGGTTTTATCTCTGAGAATAGAATTCAGAGCATTAGAGATATTTTGACAACAATGCAAATAGGCAATGTGGGGTTTCCACTCAGGGAGCATTTGATCAACAGATACATTGATCACCTCCTACGCATCAGATATTTTCCTGGGCAAGGGATATGGAGATCTAACAAATAGATACTCGCCTTCCAGGGTTGGAAATTTATTGAGTCAGTTTTAAGTGTAGATGTATAGCTTCTTAGTTAATAAGGGAATTCAGAATTAAAGTTAATAATAGATTCCATTACTGACACTTAGGAAATGAATCTTTTCTGAGCCTCTTTCTTCATTATTACAATGTGGATAGAGATATTTATTCTCCAAGATTGTTACAAATAAAAAATCTAGCAACATCATGAGGCATATGATAAAATGTGTTGGAAATTTAAGATGGCCTATTTCCTAAATTATTGCTTTAGTTTTCATCTCTCACTAGCAAAACATTCATTTTCCCCCTGATTATTAGCATTTCCCAACAGAATCCAGTTCGGTAGAATTGCCACCCAAATACATGCAGAATTTCTAAGCAAAAATACACTTCCTGAAATCAAAGCATAAACATTTAAACTACAGTTATGGACCAACTGAAAGAACATGCTCTTTCTAATTGTGTCCATCTTCTGTGGCTGGAAAGGTCTAGAAGAAAGTAAGGAAGATTGTCAACACTCAAAAGAATGATGCTGAGAGCAACATTATGTTCCTAGAAGACTGTGGTGTTCCAAACAACATGAGCTGCCTATGGTCATCTGTTTTTAATTTGAACAGAAATTGTCCAGATATATCCCTTGGAAGGAATATGTCTCTTACAAGTGTCAGAGTTTAGGTTTCAGGCTGGAGTTTAGCTCAGTTGGTAGAGTGCTGCATTGCATACTCTGCAGCCTTGGGTTTGTTCCTCAGCACCGCAAAAATGGGAGAAGGACCTGGTAGTCAACTTCTGAAACAATCCTGAAACAATCAGCCATTGAAAACCCTATGAATAGCAGAGAAGCACTGACATGGTGGTGGTCAGGGCACAGTGTCAGGGAGTGTTTTGTTCTATTGTATATAGGGACACTATGAGTCAGACTCATCTCAAGAGCACCTAAGAACAACAACAACCATAACAACAACAACAACAACAACAACAACAACAACAACAACAACAACTTCAGCTTTCTAGAGAATTGGCTTTGTTGCTTGCCTCTTCTGAGATATTAAACAAGCTGACAGGCCTCTGAACATAGATCTCATCTTCAGTCACAGGTGGGTAATAGTACCACCCCTAGGGATTGTTACGAGGATCCTATGAGCACTAGAATGGCAATAACTTGAGGGCAAAGACCACCCTCCGTGCAACTCACAGCTTTTTCCCCTTATTTTTATTATTCATAGTTCACTGTCTATTCTATAACTTAATCTCTAAAGCCCTATCAGTGTGGAGCAACAAAATACAGTTAAATTTCCATAACATATTCAAACTAGAGTGGCTTAAAGCTCCACTTAATCCGTGAAGCTTAGCTCTTTGCTTCCCCAAATTTCTATAAATTTATTTTGCATTGTTAGGCGGAGTCTTGTATTCTTACTGAAAAGTGTTTGTAGAAGAGGAATTGAACCACACCCCCGAGTTCACATTTGTAGTCACTAACTGCACAGAGAGTCCCCCTGCTTTTGTTATACCAGGGGCACCATATTGACGCTGGCCTGGAAAGCCAGCTGAAGTTCTGAAATACTCAGCAAAGTGCATCCCCATGTCTGCTGGCTCTGGGATCCCAGTACTTTCCTTTTTCTTCCTCCCCTTCTTGGTTTTCCAGGCCAGGGCACATCTCTGAGTTAGGACTCTTAGGAGTCTGCTCAGCCTCTCTGCTTTGATTCCTATATACCTCCTTAACAGTGAAATACTGTAGACATACTCCCCACCCTCACCCTCCTCTGCCAAGATACAGAGTTAGTGCCTCAGTTCTGACCTGGAGAGCTTCTTGTATTGGCTACACATTAGGGAGGCAACCAGCCCTCACAGAGACCTCATCTGGTGGCTCTTCTTTTTTCTCAAGGGGGAACCTCTTAGGGCTGCTCAGTTCTTCCTGTGTTCTGGGTCATGGTCACGCTAGTCTATTAGACTTTTCATAAATTTCAACTTCAAAAGGAAATGGACAGAGTTCTGATTCTTTCCATCCCTCCATGGCCTTCCACCCTTATGCAGATCTATGGGATGCATAAAATATGTCTCTCATTCCTGGTCTATGTTTTTGGAAGAAGGCCTGAGCCCCAAATACCAGCAGATACATTGGATGTTGGGTGGAAACAGCTCCCTTTGAAACCAACCATGGAGCAGGCAAATATCCCTGATCCAAATGTATTTTAACTTTAAAGTGTTAGAGTATTTGAAAAGAGATGGAGGAGTGAATAAGCCACTGGGCAGAAACAGTTGTAGAAGCATTATGGACAGATGGAAACTATAGGGCTGACTCACACTGTATTTCAGGAAGAGTAAATGTTTCACTGCATACAGAATGTGAGTATTAGGGACTTCAGAAGATGAGACTGAAAATGGACTGAACTATTGAACTCAGAGAAACTGTGTATGCCGCATTAACAAATTGGGAATTTATGCTTGGCCAATGGGAGCCCGTCAGAAATTATTCAGCACATGTTGTTGTTAGGTGCCATCTCATGATGTAATCAACCCTGGCATTTCTAGCATGTAAGAAGTTTGTGTCAAAGCCTTTCCTACTTCTGGTTGTATACACATTTGCATGCTGCAAAGATTGCAGGCCAAAAGAGTCTCTTGTATACCAAGATGGCACCATGTTCTTGGGGCTGGAAATTGCTGTGTACTTCTCTTTTTTCAGAGACCTTTTTTTCTCGACTTTCTTTACCTTCTAATTTTGAATGGAGAAGCCATCTTAATTTGTTTACAATCAAACAGGCAAAAATGAAAACCTTGCTAAAATCACTTTGTGCAGATTCGTTTAAATGTTGGTAAACAATTATAGTTTCAAATAGTGTTAGAGTTATCATGAACATGAAGGGAAGAAGTCTGTAAGTTTCCATCTATATGACAGCTCACACTCTGTAGCTCTTACTCATGTTTTCTGTTTATGGATATATGCTAGGCTTTGTGCTTCTTGAAGGTTTTACACTGTTATATTCCCAGCCCCTGCTGTTATGCACAATATATTGTGAATACAATAACTGCTTATTTAATGAACAAATGAATGAAAAACTACAGTGTCATTCTCTCTTCATGTTACAGATAAACAACTGAGCAAGGGATTATCTAGAATGCATTGTCTGTTTGGCTAAGCCAGGGCTACATATCTAGAATCCCCTTCCCATAATCCCTCTGGGATTAGAGGACCAAAAGATGAACTATGCATATTGTTGTTAGCGTGGTCAAGTCAGTATCTGACTCATAGAAACCCTATGAACAGGTGAAACAGTATTGTTAGTGCTTCTCTGCTATTCATATGGTTTTCAATGGCTCATTGTGTCTTGGGAGTGGGTTTTTGGGTCCTTCTCCCAAGCCTACAGCAGCTGGTGTTCCCAGGCAGTCTCCCATCCAAGTACTAACCAGTGCCAACCCTGCTTAGCTTCTGAGAGCTGAGGGGATTGGGCACCACAGTGGTGTGGCTGCAGATGCACGTTAGAAGGTTAAAATAAACTCTCTCTGAGAGTTGTTGATGCCCAGAGGAGATAAGAGGCAGATGGAGAGCTCCCAGAAGTCTTTAGTTCGTCCATGATTTTCCTTACTCTGTGTCTACTTTTCCTTTCCTATCACCATTCCTGATGAAAACAGTTATCCACTGTCTGCTACCAGATGCTTACTACAAATTCTCAGAGGATTATCTATGGAAAGATAACAAGCTTCCAAATACTTCTACAGCAGTCTTTTTCATGGTCTCAGTTCAGCAGTGAGGTGTACTAGTTCTGAGAAGTTCTTGCAAGCTCTGACTCCATCACTATACTGGGGCTGTATATGGTAGACCAGTTATCTAAAGTCTACCTGATAAACCTGATTCCATAATATTTATAGGTATCCTGCTTCCCCAACTGAGCCCTGCCAGATATGTACATGTATAAATATTTTATTTATAGTATAATACATATACATATTACATTTGTATGAACCTTCATTATTTAAAACTTTTTATCATTTTTATAGATTCATGGACCCCATAAATCCACTGGGGATAGGAGTCATTGCTGTACACATACAGGATACTAGCTTCTTGTCCATTTTTCACTAGACTTTTCTTGTTCTTAAAGGCCCTAGAGTTTTAGTTGGGGTTGTTTCACAAGGAAAAGGGTAGATCCTGAAAAATGACCCTCTAAGATCAGGAAAACCACAGCTGAGTGCTTCTTGTAAGCTCCAAGGCATGTGTTCATTGTGGTCAACCACAGTAATAATTTTCTCATAGCCTTGTTCAAAGAAGGGTTGTGCCAAATGATGAAGAGTTTGTCTGTGAGTCAGAATTAAACTATGGAAGCACTTTCTGTCATTCATGCCCCTTACTCATGTATGCACCCATGGTTCAATGACGGAAATAGAATCAATATGAATATTATACAATCAGAGGTTTAAAAACTGATTTAATAGTTGCATAATGCATATATGAAGTGATTTATTATTCTATCCCCCACTAACTTTTATAAATTAAAAAAAGAGAAAGTATTTGTGAAACCTCGAAAAACAAAAAAGAGTCAGAGCTTTGTAAAAATCAGATGTTAGACACTGGGTCTAACTAGATGTCCCTAGCGTAGGTGAGCAAGGGAGTCTTGGAGCCACCTACATCTAGTTATTGTGTTGGGACAGCAGAAGAATCTGGTACAGAAGATAATTAATGTAATAGCACATAAACTCAGAGAGAAATCACACAATCATATCAACAGATACAAAAAAAGGCCTTTGACAGAGTTCAATATCCTTTCAATGATAAAAGCCCTGAAAAAGTGGGAAATTGAGAAACATACCTCAACATAATAAAGGCAATATATGAAAAACCTACAGCCAAAGTCATACTAAATGGAGAAAGACTGAAAGCATCTCCTCTAAAATCAGGAATGAGATAAGGATGTCCACTATCTCCACTGCTATTCTATATAGTAATTGAACTCTTAGCCACAGTATTAAGGCAAGAGAAAGAAATAAAAAGGATGCAATTAGGAAAATGCAAATATTTATTTGGATATGATATGATTCTACACCTAAGAGATGCTAAAACCTCCACTAGAAAACTTTTAGAGCTGATAAATACTTTAGCAAAGTAACAGGATAAAAAATCAAGATAATAACAAAGTTCGCTTCAGGAAAAATTTCTATATTAAACAGAACTGGGACTGAAGTACATATAGAAAAATATTACCAAGTAAATGATAGAGAAGACTTAGATGGGGAGGGTAGGGGGGAGGCATACAAGAGGGTAAAGGGGAACCTATATGAATAATGTACATCAAAATGCATATATGTAAATGCCACAATGAAAAGCATGTCAGAATGAATCACATTAAGGTGTACATTAAAAATGTCCAATAAAAAAATCAACAGCTTTTCTCAATATGGGTAATATGAGGCTGAGAAAGAAATCATGAAAATGATCTCATTTAAAATAGTTTCAAAAAGAATAAAAAGACTAAAAATAAACCTAGGCAAGGAGGTTAAAGACTTCTACAGTGAAAACTTTAATGCACTGAAGAAAGAAATCGGAGAAGATACTAGAAGATTGATGGGTATATATCTGACGAATCTAAGTAAACATACCAAAGGGATACCTGATCATCCATGTTTAATTGCAGCACTATTCACAGTAGTCAAGATAGAGAAACACTCTAGGTGTCCATGAAAAGATATGTGGATAAGGAAAATGTGGTATCTATATACCAAGCAGTTTTATTCAGCCATAAGGAAGGACTAAATTATGGCATTTACTGGAAAATGGATGGAACTACAGATCATCATTTTATGTAGAATAAACCATACCCAGAAAAACAAGCAGTACATGCTTTCTCTCATATGTGGACATTATATTTTAATATATATTCAATGTATAAAGGCATAAGGACAAAAAAGCTGTGAGTTGCACGGAAGGTGGTCTTTGCCCTCATGAAAGTAGAAGGGAGACTGTGTAAGGGGAAAAACGTGACTAAAGAGATGGGGGGATGGGGCAATAGAAAAAGGTAATGGAGGAAATGAAGAGAAATATCACATGTTTAGCCCTTAAGGCAAAATTTGATTCATATATGTATATTTATATGTTATATATATACACAAACACAAATAAGGCATTCAAGTATAAGGGGGACCATTGGTGGGGATGAAGGAGATTTTTGGCAGGGAAGGGCATCATGACAGAGTAATGGGAGAGGTGAACATGAGCAATGGACAATGGTATGCATGTATGGAAATGTCTTAATGAAATCCATTAAGTTGTGCACTAGCTAAAAAATTACTAATAAAAAAGAAGAGTCTGTGAATATCTGCTTGATATACAGATTTTGTTTCCTCTGGTTATATATCTACTAGTAGAATTGGAGGACAAATGGTAATTCTATTTCTAAGTTTCTGAGAAACCTTCACACTGTTTTCCATAATGCCCATACTAATTTACCTTCCCACCAAGTGTACAAGGCTTATTTTTGTATACTCTCTGCAATATTTGTTATTTCTCACCTTTTTATTAATAGCCTTTCAAACAGTCACAAATTGATTTTTTTTATAGTTTAAGTTGTATTCCTCTGATGACTCATGAAGTTGAGCATTTACATACTTTTGTGCGACAAATGCCTGTCCAGGTCCTGTGTCCATTTTTACATTGCATTATTTGTTTTACTGCTACTTACATTGCTGTTTATGTTGAATGGTTTGAGTTCCTTGTATACCTTATATATTAACCCTTTATCAGATGTTGTTGTTGTTGTTGTTAGGTGCCGTTGAGTCGAGTCCGACTCATAGCGACCCTATGTACAGCAGATCGAAACACTTGCCAATTCTGTGCCAGGCAAACCATGTTATTTATGTTTAAGCCCATTGTTGCAGACACTGTGTTAATCCATCTGGTGGAGGGTTTTCCTCTTTTCCGTTGACCTGTCACTCTTCCAAACATGATGTCCTTCTCCAGGGATTGTTCTCTCCTGACTACATGTCCGAAATATGTAAGATGCAGTTTGGCCATTTTTGCTTCCAAGGAGCACTCTGGTTGTACCTCTTCTAGGACAGATCTGTTGGTTCTTTTGACAGTCCATGGTATATTCAATAGACGTCTCCAGCACCACAATTCAAAAGCATCAATTCTTTTTCTGTCTCTCTTGTTCAATGTCCAGCTTTCACAACCATATGATGCCACTGAAAATACCATGGCATGAGTCAGACGCACCTTCATCTTCAATGTGACATCTTTGCTTTTCAATACTCTAAAGAGGTCTTTTGCCACAGC